>PISX010003076.1:0-145310 GCA_004024625.1 Mellivora capensis
TATTTGAAAAAAAAAATTATTTATTTTATTAGGATATTAGCACTGGATATTAGCACTGGAACACATTGTAGTTAAACCCCTCACTTCATAAACCTGTGGTCTACGATTAAGAATCCCATCAGTGGGGCGCCTGGGTGGTCAGTGGGTTGGACCTCTGCCTTCGGCTCAGGTCGTGATCTCAGGGTCCTGGGATCAGCATCGCATCGGGCTCTCTGCTCACCAGGGGCCCTGCTTCCCTCTCTCTCTCTTTCTGCCTGCCTCTCTGCCCACTTGTGAACTCTATCAAAATAAAAATCTTTAAAAAAAAGAATCCCATCAGTGAACAACTAAACATACATACCCACACTACGCACACAAGTCATTGTAATATGCTCACAAATTAAAAAGAAATTACAAAAGTAAAATGCTGTTATTTTCCTCCACACATATCCTATTTTGAAGGTCAATTATAGATGAGAAAACTTAGACTCTAAAAGATACAAATTTTCAGAGCCAAATTCAGTGGCCAAGTCAGAATTCCTAATCTAGGGCTCTTTCTACTATACACAAAGACATGGATGGATAGCCAACAGGATTTCTTTTGACCTTGGTCACTCTAGGACTTTAGACCAGACAAAGGGCTCTTTATCTTGGAAACAACATGGTTGATCCCCAGAAGCCAGTGAACAGGAGAGGATATGTGGTAATCTAATCCTAGGCCAGAAGCAGTACTTTGCATTATCTAAAGAAATGGGTAAAGAACTGAACTGGGTAAAGACAGACTGACTCTCTCTTACTTATACTATAACCAAGGCAAGAAGCCTAACCCCCTTCAGCTTTAGTTTCCTCTTCTGTAAAATAGGGGTAATAAAATCTACTGTAAAAGAGTTGAGTGCTGATTAAATGAGAAAACATAATTAAATGCAGCAGTCACACAGTGAAAACCCATAAATGAAAGGGAATGGCCTTTTCTAAAGCAGAAAGTGGATGTGCCACTTAGTTGCTTTGTGGTCTGCATTTCACCCCCTTCACTTTAGTCACCTCATTTGTAAAATGAGGATTTTATATATATCTTATAAATCTTATATATCTTCCTGTATCTTATAAAAGTCGTAGTGAGGCTTTAAAAAAATACTACATGCACCTAGTGTGCAGAAACTCAAATAATGGTTCCTTCCTCCTCCTTTTCCTTTGAGAAGTAGAATTGCTTAAGGCCTTTGCCTGTATCTCCATTTAGAAGGAGTTTTACTCTCCTCCTGACTCAGTAAAACTCTTGGACAAGTCTGACACTGCTGATTTGGGAAGTTTGCTGCTGCCTCAACACCTACCTTTACCAAAAGGGATGCAAAGGATTACATTAGTGACCATAATGAAGTAAGGACCTTGAAAAATTCTCTCCTTCACAAAGCAATGAAAAATTGGCAAAAACTATCAGAATCAACTTTTTCAGAACTCTGGAAACTAAAGGCTTACAGCAACTCAGCATTTAAGAAAAATGGTGAATCTCAATAGGAACAGCAAATTTGGGGCATTTTAACTTGTCCTGGTTCCATACCTTACTTTCTGGCTACAAGTTGAAGCTGTAAGCTATGAAAACAATCCACATTTCCCATGGAGCCTCAAAACCATGAGAGGTGGCACAGGAAACTTGAACTTTCAAAGCCTCATTCCCAGAAATTGTTACTATCTGACCTACCTGGTAATAGTTCCCTGCAAGACCCCACTTGCAAGGCGGTCTATATTTGACTTAATTGGATCCTCAAGTGCAAAATTCCTTTTCCCAGGGGCATTTGTCAAAAACGATTACAGGCTGGTGTTTTAAGTTCATGGCTGCCTAAGGTGGTGGATAATATTTGGAATAAACAAAAGACCAAAAATCTTAAAAGGAAAAGTGAGGAATGAAATGTCCACAGGAGCTTATACCTCAATATATTCCTGGGATCTTTTTTTTTTTTTAAATTTATTTATTTGTTAGAGAGAGAGCGAGCACAGGCAGACAGAGTGGCAGGCAGAGGGAGAAGCAGGCTCCCCGCCAAGCAAGGAGCCCGATGTGGGACTCGATCCCAGGATGCTGGGATCATGACCTGAGCTGAAGGCAGCCACTTAACCAACTGAGCCACCCAGGCGTCCCTATTCCTGGGATCTTGTACACCATAAGCATAACAAGAAAAAGTAGACTTTAAGACAATATTTGTTATGAGACACAAAGGACATTGTATAACGATAAAAGATATAACTTCTTGATATATCAATATAGCTATTATAAACATACATGCTCCTAACAATAGAATCTCAAAATATATAAAGCGAAAATTAAACAAAAGGGAAAAATTAACAGTTCAACAGTAATACCTGGAGACTTCAATACCTTATTTGCAATAATAGATTAGATGATGAGCAAGGAAACAAGTCTTGAAGAACACTATAAACCAACTAGGCCTGACAGACATCTAGGCCTGACAGACATCTATAAAACACTCAAAAGGTTTGCCTGGATGGCTCAGTTGCTTAAGTGTCTGACTCTTGATCTAAGCTCAGGTCTTGATCTCAGGATGGTTGAGTTCAAGCCCCATGTTGGACTCCACACTGGGGGTGAAGCTTACTTTAAAAAAACAAACAAACAAGAAAATACATTCTTAGGACACCAGCTGGCTCAGTCAGTAGAGCATGTGACTCTTGATTTTTGGGTTTGTGGGTTTGAGCACCACACTGGGTGTGGAGATTACTCAAAAATAAAACCTTAAGTGGCCCCTGGGTGGCTTAGCTGGTTAAGCATCTCCCTTAGGTAGTGATCTCTGGGTCCTGGGAGCAAGCCCCACATTGGGTGGGGAGTCGCTACCCTCCCTCCCCCCAACTCGTGCTTCCTATCTCAAGTGAATAAATAAAATCTTAAAAAAAAAAAAAAAAAAAAAACCACCAAAATTTTGGGAGGCCTGGGTGGGTCAGTCGTTAAGTATCTGCTTTCCACTTGGGTCATGATCCCAGGGTCTTGGGATCAAGCCCCACATCCATGGAGCCTGCTTCTCCCTCTCTTCATGCTTGCTCTCTCTCTCTCTCTCTCCCCCTCTCAAATAAATCTTAAAAAGAAACCAAAATCTCAAGAAAAAACACAAACAATACATTCCTTTCAAGCGCACATGTAACATTATCCAGAACAGACCATATGTTCAGCCAAGAAGCAAGTCTCAAAAAATTTTAAAACCCTGAAATTATACATAGTATGTTCTCTGACCACAATGGAATGAAATTACAAATCAATAATACATTGGAAGAAGTCATAAATATGTGGAAATTAACACACTCCTAAATAACCAGTGGGACACGAAGAAATCATGAGGGAAATTAGGAAGTACTTTGAAATCAATGAAAACAAAAATATAACATAGCTGCTATGGACTGAATTATCTTCCACTAAGATTCATATGTTTAATCCCTAAAGTGATGGTTTTGGGGGATGGAGTCTTTGGGAGGTAATTAGATTTAGATGCGGTCATGAGGGTGGGGCCTCCATGATGGGATCGGCTTTGCCTGTATAAGCGAGATATCAAAGAGCTTGCTTTTGCTCTCTCCCCCTGCCATATGACACAGCAAGGTGGCACAGGAGAGTAGAGTTCTCACAAAAATCCAACCATGATGGCCCCTTGATCTTAGACTTCTACCCTTCCAAATTTAAGATTTTACTTATTTATTTGATAGAGACACAGTGAGAAAGGGAATACAAGCAGAGGGAGTGGGAGAGGGAGAAGCAAGCTCCCCCCTGAGCAGGAAGCCCGATGTGGGGCTTGATCCCAGGACCCTGGGATCATGACCTGAGCCAAAGGCAGACACTTAACAACTGAGCCACCCAGGCGCCCCCACCCTTCCAAATAAGAAAATAATTTTCTGTTGCTTAAGCTACCCAGCCTATGGCATTTTGTTAAGACAACCCAAGCTGCTAAAACACTACTAAAATTTACAGAGCACAGCAAAAGTAGGCTGTGAATGCTACATTAAAAAAGAATAAAGAATTCAAATAAATATAACCTTCTACCTTGAGAAACTAGGAAAATAAAAAAAGGAAATCCAGGGGCGCCTGGGTGGCTCAGTGGGTTAAAGCCTCTTACCTTCAGCTCAGGTCACCAGGGTCCTGGGATAGAGCCCCACATTGGGCTCTCCGCTCAGCAGGGAGCCTGCTTCCCTTCCCCTCTCTCTGCCTGCCTCTCTGCCTACTTGTGATCTCTGTATCTCTGTCAAATAAATAAATAAAATCTTAAAAAAAAAAAAAAAAAGGCAATGCAAAGCAAGCAAAAAGTTTGGGTGAATGAAGGTATAGAAAAAAAAAAAAAATGAAACCAAAAGTTGGTTATCTGAAATGACCAACAAAATTGACAAATCTTTAGGGAGAGTGACCAGAAAAATTCCTCAAGTTACTAAAACTAGGAATGAAAGCAGAATGTTACTACTGACCTTTACAAAAACAAAAAGGCTTATAAGGGAATACTATGAACAATTGTCTACCAACAAAGGAGAACTTCGATGATGAAATCGACAAATTCCTAGAAAGACACAAACTACTGAAACTGACTCAAGAAACAAAGTCTGAATAGGCCTATGAGATATAGAAATTGAATTTGTAATAATAATAATGTAAATAATAATTTGTAATAATAATTGAATTTGTAATAGTAATAATGTATAATAATGTAATAATAATAATAATAATAATGAATTTGTAATAATAATGTAAAAACAAAAACAAAAACCTTCTCACAAAGAAAAGCCCAGGACTAGATAGCTTTACTGGTTTATTACTTTCCTAGGGCTGCTACAGTAAATTACCATACACTTGGTGACTTAAAACCACAGAAATGTATTCTCTTAAAGTTCTGGAGGCTTGAAGTCTGAAATCAAGCTGTTGCTAGGTTATGCTTCTTTCTAAAGACTCTAAGGAAGACTCCTTCCTTCCCTCTTCCTACCTTCTGGTGGCTCTTGGCTATTCTTGGCCATTATTTAAGCTTATTGCTGCATCACTCCAATCTCTGCCTCAATCTCTTCCCATGACCTTCTTTTCTGTAGGTCTTTTTGTCTTCTCTTGTTGTAAGGACACAAATAATTGGATTCAGGGCCCATCTTAAATTTAGTATGATCTCACTATAACTCAGTGTATGATCTCAATGTAACTTACAGTTAATCTGCAAAGATCCTATTTCAAATAAAGGAACACTGAATTTCTGGGTGGACATGAATTTCTGTGAGGACACTATTAAATTTATTACAACTGGCAAATTCTAGCAAAGATAAATGGGAATTAACAGCAAACCTTTTCAAATGCTTCCAAAAAAGAGAAGAGGAAAAAACATTTCTCAACTCATTCTATGCAGCCAGTATTACCTTGATATCGAAACCAAAGACATCACAAGAAAACTACCAATATCTTTTATGAACATGGATAGAAAAATTCCTAAGAAAATACCAGCAAACCACATCTAGCAGCATATAAAGAGGATTACAAACCATGACCAAGTACAATTTATCCCAAGAATGCAAAACTGATTCAACATATGACAGTCACTGTAATAGTCCCTTATGAACACAGATCAAAAGCCCTCAGGAAATACTAACAAACCAAACCTAGCAGCACATAAAAAGGATTATAAATCATAAACAAGTGGAATTTATCTCAAGAATGCAAAATCGGTTCAACATATAACCAATGTAATATTCCATATTGGAAGACTCACTGTTCCCAATCTGAAAACTTACAACACAAAACTATGGTAATCAAGACAGTCTAGCATAACAACAGACATACAGATCAATGGAACAGAACTGAGAATCCAGAGTACATCCATGCATTTATGGTCAACTGTTTTTTTTTTTTTTTACTGTGGTCCCAAGACAAATCAATAGGGGAAAAAATGGTCTTCTCAACAAATGGTGCTGGGACAAGTGGATACCCATCCACAAAAGAGTGTATTTGGATCCCTATCTCAAACCAATTACAGACATTAACTCAAAATGAACCAAAGGCCTAAACCTAAGAGCTAAAACTACAATACACTCTGAAGAAAACTCAGGTACAAATTCTTGTGATGCTGAATTAGACCACTATTTTCTTGATGTGATTGTTAAAGCACAAAATAAAAAAAATACATGAAATGGATGTCATCAATATTAAAAACATTTGTCACAGCACAAAGTATAAAGTTGTCAAATGGCTGTTGTATACCTAAAACTAATGTAATATTGTGTCAACTATATTTTGATTAAAAATAAATAAAACTTAAAAACATTGTGCTTCAAAAAACATTATTAACAAAGTAATAAGACAACTCAGAGAATAAGAAAAAATATTGCAAATCATATATTTAATAAGGATCTAGGATCCAGGTTATATAAAGAATTCTAACAACTCAAAAAGACAACTCAAAAAACAGGCAAAGTATATAAACAGACATTTCTCCAAATAAGAATGAATGGACAGGGGTCCCTGGGTGGCTCAGTCAGTTAAGCATCCAGACTCTTGATTTTGGCTCAGGTCATGATCTCAGGGTTGTGAAACTGAGCCTCACATCAGACTCCATGGAGCCTGCTTAAGATTCTCTCCTTCCCTCCAACCTCCCCTTCTGCTCCCTCAAAAAGAAATGAATGGACAATTGTACACAAAAAGATGCTTAGCATTTCTAGTCACTAAGGAAATGCAGGTCAAAACCATGATATGCCACTTGACACACATTAGGATGGCTTTAAAAAAAAAAAAAAAAAAGGAAATCAGAACTGGCAAGAATATGATGGAAAAACTGAAACTCTTGTGCCTTGCTGTTAAGAATGTAAAATGATACAGCCACTCTAAAACACAGTTTCGCAGTTCCTCAAAAATTAAACATAGATTATTATTTGATCCAACAATTCCACCTCTAACTATATACCCAAAGATCTGAAAGACGGGACTCAAAATAGTGACTTGTACATGAATGTGCATAGAAGCATAATTCAAAATAGCCAAAGATTGAAACTACCCAAATACCCACTGACAGATAGATGAACAAAATGTATACACACATAATGCAAAATGATTAAGCCTTAAAAAAATAAAAAAAGAAATTCCAATACATGCTAAAATATGTACAATGCCTTAAAAACAGTATGCTAAGCAAAAGAAGCCAAACACAAAAAATGTATTTTATAATTCCACTTATATGAAGTATAGGCAAATTCAAAAGCAGAAACAGAATAGTGTCACCAGGGGTTAAGGGGAAAGGGAAATGGGAAATTATTTAATGGGTATAGTGTTTATATTTGAGATGAAAAAAATTTTGGAAATGGATGGTGGTAATGGCTGCACAACATTGTGAATGTACTTCATGCCACTAAATTGTACACTTAACAGCTAAAATGATAAATTTTATGTTTTGTATATTTTATCACAATAAAATACAAAAAAAATATGTAGTCATTGGTAATATTAGAAAAAAAAAAGGGGGCAGGCAATAAATGGAATCCTCCTACAGTTCTTGGGGGAACGTAAAACGGTGTAGCAACTTTAGAAAACAATCTGGCAATTCTTCAAAAAGAAAACATGGGGAAAAGTAGGTATCCACATGCAAAAGAATGAACTTGGGACTCTTATACCATATACAAAAACTAACTAAAAATGGATTAAAGACCTAAATGTGAACGTAAAAGCTATAAAACTTCTAGTAGAAAACAGGGGAAAAGCCTCGTAACACCGAACTTGGTAACAATTTCTTTGCTATGATACCAAAAGCATAGGCAACACAAGCAAAAATAGACAAATGGGACATCAAACCTAAAAACTTTTGTCCAGGGACGCCTTAGTGGCTCAGCTGGTTGAGTGTCCAACTCTTGATTTTGGCTCAGGTCATGATTTTGGCTCAGGTCATGTGGGACTCCTCGATGAACATGCAGCTTGCCTGGGATTCTCTCTCCCCCTCTCCCTCTGTCCCTCGACTCTCCCCGCCCTGCCCCACTTTCTCTGGAAAAAAAATTAGTCAAAAATCAAAAACTAGGGGCGCCTGGGTGGCTCAGTGGGTTAAAGCCTCTGCCTTCGGCTCAGGTCATGATCCCAGGGTCCTGGGATCAAGCCCCACATCGGGTTCTCTGCTCCACGGAGAGCCTGCTTCCTCCTCTCTCCCCCTGTCTGCCTCTCTTGCCTACTTGTAATCTCTGTCAAATAAATAAATAAAATCTTTAAAAAAAAAAAGAAAAGAAAAAATCAAAAACTAAAAAGAAAAACCAAACCCACAACAAATTTTTGTCCAAAGTACACAATCAACACAGTGAAAAGGCAATCTATAGAATGAAAGAAAACATTTGCAAATCATTTACCTGATAAAGGGTTAATATCTAGAATATATTAAAAAAAAAAACTCCTACAATCAACAAAAAAGTCAAATAACCTGATTAAAATAGGCAAAAGACTGGAACACTTATCTAAAAACAGTCAATGGCCAACAAGCATATGAAGAGATGTGCAACGTCACTAACCATCAAAGAAATGCAAATCAGAACCACAATGTGTCACCACACACCCATTAGGATGGCTACTATCAAAAAAACAGACAAGCAAGTAACAGGTGCTGCCAAGGATGTGAAGAAATTAGAACTCTTGTTCTTATGCGCTGCTGGTGGGACTGTAAAATGTGCAACCACAGGGCGCCTGCCTGGCTCAGTCAGCAGAGCATGTGATTCTTGATGTTGGGGTTGTAAGTTCGAGCCCCATGTCAGACGTAGAGACTACTTAAAAGTAAAATCTTTAAAAATAGAATGGTACAACTGCTATGGAAAACAGTATTGGAAATTCCTCACAAAATTAAAAATAGAGGGGCGCCTGGGTGGCTCAGTGGATTAAAGCCTCTGCCTTCGGCTCAGGTCATAATCCCAGGGTCCTGGCATCGAGCCCCACATCAGGCTCTCTGCTCAGTAGGGAGCCTGCTTCCTCCTCTCTCTCTGCCTGCCTCTCTGCCCACTTGTGATCTCTGTCAAATAAAATCTTTAAAAAAAAAATTAAAAATAGAACTACCACATTCAGCAATCCCACTTTTGGGTATATATCCAAAAGAACCGAAAGCAGGACCTCAGAGCTATTTGCATATCCATGTTCATAGCAGCACTATTCACAATAGCCAAGACATAGAAGCAACTCAAATGTGTCTGTCAATGAATGAATGCATGAACAAATATGGTATATACACACAATGAAATAAATTATTTAGCCTCAAAAAGGAAGGAACTCTTATCACAAGCTACAACATGGATGAACCTTGAGGACATTTTGCTAAGTGAAATAAGCCAGTCAATAAAGGTAAGTACTGTTTGATTCCACTTAAATGAGGTTTACAGTCAAGTTTATGGTGAAACAAAGTGGCATGGTGGTTACTAGAGGCTGAGGGGGAGGAGGAAAAGTAAAAAAAAGACTTTCAGTTTTACAAGACAAAAAAGTTCTATGTTTCATAACAATGTAAACATACTTAACACTACTGAACTGTAAACTTAAAAATGGCTAACATGGTACCTTTTACATTTTTACCACAATTTTATTATTTTTTTTAATTTTTATTTTTTTATAAACAATTTTTTATCCCCAGGGGTACATGTCTGTTACCACAATTTTAAAAAGTTAAACATGAGTACCACATGACCCAATGAATCTACTTGAGGTATATATTAGTAAAAGAAATGAAAACATGTCTACATGAAAAAGTACATTAAAAAGCCCACTGCATTATCATAACAGCCAAAAAATGGAAATAACTCAAATGTCCATCAAGAGATGAGTAAACAAAACAGGATATATCCACATAATGGAATATTATCTGACCATAAAAAGAAATGAAGTACTGACACGTGCCCCAACATAGATCAACCCTGAAAACATGGCACTAAGTAAATGAAGTGGACACAAAAGGCCACATAGGTGATTCCATTTATATGAAATGTCCAGAACAGGCAAATCCATAAAGAAAGAAAACAGATAATAGGCCGCTTAGGGCTGAAGTGAGGACGGGAATGGGGAGTGACTGTTAATAGGTATGGAGTTTCTTTTTTGCAATAAAGAAAATGTTCTGGGATTAGATGATGACAGTTGTACAACCCTATGAATTCAGTAAAAAACACTGAACTGCATACTATTAAAAGGCAAATTTTAAGATATGTGGATAATATCTTGATTGAAAGAAATACACCACAATTTAGAAATCACTGCTTGGTTCAGTAATCTCAGTCTATTTTCCTTAGCCCAAGGAAGGTAAGACCACCTTTTTCTCTTTTTCTGAAAAAGGACCCACTATCCCACCTGGAGTCCAGTAGCTAAGTACAGAATACCCTCTGCTCATGTGGTGGGCCAGCTCACCCCCTCCCACAGCTTTTCTACCTGAAAGAAACTAGACCTGGCCAGTCCAGACATGACCAGTATATACATACACGACAACCAAAGAACTGAGCTCAGTGGTCCCCTACCTCAGGTACCCTGAGAACCAGGACTATAGGCACAGGATCACCCTCATACAGGGTTGGCCTCAGACAGTGACTACAATTTCTTTTCCTGGGCAGTATCAACAAAACTAGTTAAGCACTGGTCCCACAGCTTCCTGGGATCAAGAAGAAATCCAGAAACACCATCCACCTTAATCCTCCAAATGGGATGCAGATAGTTAGAAAATGATAAGGGCAGATGGAAAGAATGGGGCAAATTCACAGTAAAGGAGATGAAGACCTTTACAAACTAACCACAGAAGGGGTTATTTCTCTGCATCTTCCCTGTAGATGAGAATATGTAACCTCCTGTGTGAGCAACTTTTAGAAATAAATGACTTAAATGACTTATACTTAAAGGATATTTAAATTGGTATACAACTTAAATTTTAAGACAACTTCACAACACTTAAAATTTTAAATGTATATACCCTGACCCAACAAGTCTATTTGTAACTGATTCCAAAAACTCATCCTAAAACTCATCCTAAAAAACATGCTTGCAAAGGGTGCAAATATCTCTCTATAACCATATTCACTCCAGTATTATTTATATTACCTAAATACCCATTAAGAGAAGATTTGCTAAATAGTATTCATTGGCATGAACTACAACAATGCTATCAAAAAGAATATTCTGGGGACGCCTGGGTGGCTCAGTCGGTTAAGCGGCTGCCTTCGGCTCAGGTCATGATCCCAGCGTCCTGGGATCGAGTCCCACATCGGGCTCCTTGCTCGGCAGGGAGCCTGCTTCTCCCTCAGCCTCTGCCTGCCTGCCTGTGCTCGCGCTCTCTCTCTCTCTCTCTCTGACAAATAAATAAATAAATAATCTTTAAAAAAAAAAAAAAAAAAAAAGAATATTCTGAGCCCAGGGTGCTGGTAACTTCCATTGCTTGCTCTGGGTGCTAATTACATGGATGTGTTCAGTTTGTGAAAACTGTACATCTGACATGTGCAATATACTTCAATAAAACAGAACAGACCTACTTGTATCGATACAATGTCCTCTAAAATATTAAGAGAATCAAAAAAAATTCAGGTGCAAAGAAGCATCAATGCCTATATACAAACACTTTGGAAGAACACACAAGTATAACTAAAAAGGCAGTAGTTATTATGGGAACAGAAACTGCAGAACTGGAAGTCTCCAATTACAGAGATTTTTCACTATTCATATTCTTTAACATGATTTTAACCTGTTACAATGCACATTTATTCATTTTACGATGACAAAGACTAACCTAAGTAGACGAAAAGGGCTCCTTTTCATCCCTGAATGCCGGCCTGCTGTCTTGGGACAAGTCACTACAATTTGGGCTTTCACTATAAACACCCAGATACCGTGGGCTGGGAGCAGGCAGTGTGGTTCACCAGAAAGGTAATTTAATGGTGATATGCTATAGTAGAAAGTGAAAAGATATAGCAAAAAGTATATTAAGAATGGAGTTTGGGGGAAAAAAAAAATTATTCCCCATCACTACTCTTTCTAGCTGTGTTAGCTCAGACAAGTTATTCAACCTCTTTGAGCCTCAGTTACGCCATCTGAACAATCAGAATACCACTAACGGGGCTCTTACAATTAAGATTAATAATAAGAATAATAGCATGTATGTAAAGTACATACCCTAGTACTTGAACCTTCACTGGCACTCAAACATTAGTTTTGTTTTCCTTTACCCAGAAATAACTCCTGAAACTTGAGAAGTCAAGAATTTCAGGAACAGTGGCAAATTAAAAAGTTAAGATTAGCTAGATTCAGTGAGCAATGCCTTACCAGAAACTTCAGGAACAGGAAAGTGGACCTTAATCCAGCGAGTACAGCTCAAAATCTTTGAAAGATAGAAGGGTAAAGAAAATTGAAACTAGGGGCACCTGGCAGGTTCAGTTGGTAGACTATGAAACTCTTGATGTCAGGGCTGTGAGTTCAGGCCCCGTATGGAGTGTAGAGGCTACTTAAAAATAAAATCTTGAGAAATAATAAAAAATAAACTTTAGAGATTGGAGCAGAAGGGGCAAGGCCCTAGGGTGCAGTGGTGACTAACTTTGGAGCTGATAATAGATATGGACTAGTAGAGAAAAACGGGGCAACACTTTCTTAAATTTCTCTTCCCATCCCCTCCTTCATCAGACACAATATTTTGGCAGGTTCTTCTCTCTCAGTTTTACCTGAATCCCAAAATAGTAAAGTCAGCATTCTGCTGAGCTAACAGGAAAACCTTGCAGGTATATACAGGCATACCTGAAAGCTAGAAAGGTAAGGGAAATACTCTCCTTGGGGCTTGCCCAGGGACCTCCAGTATAGGCTTAAAACTCTTGCAGATTAAGGCAACAGAACAAGAGACTAGCTGAGGTGTAAAAGCACCAGGCATAAGTTTAACTTGAAGAATGCTTCTGGATGCTCCCACAAATACCAAGTGAACATATAAAAAAAAATTTTTCAAAGCAATGTTAAGCTTAGGGAGATATTTCTGTGTAATAATGAAGATTAATATCAGGGGGAAAAAAAAAAAAAACCAAACCCAAACCAAAGGGGGTTGGGGGAGATCAAGGCCAGTTCTCTAGAACCTGTGAAAAAGTGATTCCCAGGGGCAGCAACTCCTCAGCCTTTAGAAATCACTTAGATAATCTTACAATAAGGATTTAGCATGACTGTTCATGTTTCTGTGGTTCAAAGCACTTTATACTCAAGTTGCTAGTTAGATCTTTCCCTACTGATATGTCCTTTGGGCCAAATAACTGATTTGACTAAGAGAAAAGCAAAAGGCTAGGGGAAAGAAATCGGATTTTCAGTGGTCTCCAAATACCAACTTCTTTGAATAAGCTATTTACTGGGATGAGAAATGTTTTAAATTCTGATCCCAGGTTTCTTCAAATATTTAATGCCATAGAATCTTCACCATCTTCAAAGAACACTAGGTATCAACTAATTATGAGATACTTTGAAAATATCAAAATTTGGCTACCCTAAGGTTAATTTTGGTTACGTTCAGAAAACAAGCAAATAAACCAAAACCTCCCTGTTAATCCCAATGAACAGATGTGCTACTATAGTGCTATCTTTGAGGGCATCATACTTATTAAGACCTTACTGACTAATCAATTCTACAGTATGGCAACATACCTTTGAAAAACCTCAATCCTTTGATTCAAGAATCCATTCAATAATCATTTACTTAACAGATTTTAATCAAGTGCCTTTAGTGTGTGCAAGACACGTGCTAGTTGCTATAACAAAATGAAAACTCTCATTGTCCTCAAGGACATTGTATGTACAATTACATAAGGCAGGTTGTGTTATAAATGATTAAAAACTGTGGGCCACCTGGAGGGTTCAGTTGGTTAAGTGTCTGACTCTTGATTTCAGCTCAGGTCATGATCTTGGGGTCCTGGGATCAAGCCCTAGGTCAGAGGTTGGGGGTTGGGTATCTGCACTTAGCAGGAGTCTGCTTTAATAAGGATTTTCTCCCTTTCCCTCTGCTCCTCCCTCAATTCACACATGATCGCTCTCTAAAACAAATAGAATCTTTTTTTAAGATTTTATTTATTTCTTTATTTGAGAGGGAGTGAGAGAATGAGAGAGCTCGAGCAGGGAGAGTGGCAAAGGGAGAAGCAGGCTCCCCAGTGAGCAGGGAGCCAATGTGGGCTGATCCCAGGACCCTGACCTGAGATGAAGAATGATGTTTAGCCAACAGAGACATTATTTATTTTAGGGACACCTGGATATCTTTTTTTTTTTTTTTAAGATTTATTTATTTATTTATTTGACAGAGATCACAAGTAGGCAGAGAGGCAGGCAGAGAGAGAGAGGAAAGAAAGCAGGCTCCCTACCGAGCAGAGAGCCCGATGCAGGGCTCGATCCCAGGATCCTGGGATCATGACCTGAGCCGAAGGCAGAGACTTTAAACCACTGAGGCACCCAGGCACCCTAAAATAAATAATATCTTAAAAAATAAAAAATAAATGCTCACAGAGCACAATGAGTTCAGAAAAATCAAAGCACTTCTGTTACTGGCAAGACCCCCTGACCCACTGAACTCAGGAAACTCCCAGAAGCTTCTGCCTATCACTTTCATCTTTTAAAAACTAATGAACTGCTGTAACAGAAAAACACCTGAGGAGGAACACTATGCAGATGAATCAGCAAGTGCCTGTTACCTCCACTTCATTATAATATTAAATCTTTTACCCTTCTGGATATTTATCCCAAGCCCTGATAAAAGGAGCCTGTTTACTCCTGTTTAGGGAGTCACGGATTTGGAAATTATTCCGCATGGCCTCCTTTATTTGTACAAATAAAGATAACTGTGAGGCAACTCCACCTGGTGTAGTCTCTGCCTATAGCTCACACAGGAACAAGCTCAATTTGGCCTGGTTACACTTCCTGCAGGAAGCAATGTCCAAACCATAAGTTTGAAGACCACGTTCAGGTTCCAACACGGAGACAGAAAAAGTAAACCTTCCAGACAAAGGAAAGAGCCCAAAGGAGGAAAGATAAGCACCTTTTCTCCTCTTAGGTAGGTAAAGAAAATTAAGAGTACCATTAAGTCTAACCATATTTAAGAAAAAGCAGTATTTTGCTATTATTTCTCTAGAAGATTTTTTTCCTATCTGCACAATTGTTAGAGTTTCAAATCCATTTCCCTAAATTTCTCAAATAACTAAGTCCAGAAAATATTGTACAACTGTTACCTTGAAGAGCCAGATTTATCTTTCTGAAAAAATTTACAAAGAACAAAAATTAAATTATCATGGTGACATGAATGGCATGCTTACATTGATGTAATAAATGAAGACTTTAAAAACAGCATGGTGCAGTAAAGAGAAAATTAGCTTTAGAATGAGACAGACCTGGGTTTCGAAACTTAGCTCTACTACTTACTAGCAGTGTGACCTTTGAAAAGTTCCTTCTCTGAAAGCCAGTTTCCTTATTGGTAAAAAGGGAGATAACTACCCGGTAAGCAACCCTGTGAGGTAGGGAGAGAATGTGTATAAAGCATTCTGCATAAAGAAGGTACTTAATCAATGTCCCCTTTAATTTCTTTAATAGGATAAGTAATTACTCAACCTGTTTCACAAGCTAGGATTCTACAACAAAGATAGATTATTTGATCAGTAACATACTAGATCGAAATTAGAAAATAAGTGACCCATTGCATCATGTACACCTTTAAGCCACAATACTTCTTATACTACTACATTAGCCTGAAGGTACAGAGACTGTAGTCTAAACCACTGGTGAGCAGGGTACAAAAGCCGTTGACTGTGACATACTGTACCTTTTGGTTTGATTTCTCTTCCCTTGAATGGCTAAAACGTGTAAGCTAACACAAACCTGTCACAGTCCGCTGGCCATCACTTAGGTTATTCCACCACCTGTTAATCTAAAACAGAAGGAAAATTGCCTATCACCATATGGTAAACACTTTCAAGCTAGGAAAATGAAAAGACCGAGAGAAAATGCTTTGTGCATAAAAAGATTTCTCACATGCAAAAATTACCAGTACACAGACTTAACAGATATGTGGTAAAATGGACACACACGGGCTTTATAGTTAGTCTATATTCTCCACAGAGTCACTGTTTAGCTCTGTGACCTCACACAAATTACTTCTAAACTTCAGTTTTCTGATCTATAAAATGGAGACAGTACATACGAAGCAATATTGTTGTGAAGAATAGTAATAACAAAGCGCCCAGCACACTATCAGAGATATACAGGTATCAAGCTTACATGATTTATTCACCAGGTCCAATCTAGTTTTAAAATTCTAACCAAATATATTTTCTAAAACGACCTCTTAAGGTATAATAATAACTTGAGATTCAGAAAAAGAGAGAAGCCTAATCTTTCAGAGACACACACTGAAATATGCCTAGGATTTGCTTTACAGTAATCAGTGGCAGGCGGAAAAGGAAACAAAGGGGCTAAATGAAACAAAGTTGGCCCCGTGTCAATAATCACTGAAGGTGGATGACAGGCGTTCATTATATTTTTTCCCTTTAGTTTCATATTTGTTTGAAATTTCTCCATGATTAGAGTTTTAAAATAAAAAATATATTCTAATTATGATATTAAACCACACTTTGGATACCAATACAGAAATCCAAGGTTTAAAAAAAAAGTTATAGACCCATATATAATCATGCCATTTTTTTTTAAAGATTTTATTTATTTATTTGACAGAGATCACAAGTAGGCAGAGAGGCAGACAGAGAGACAGAGTGAGAGAGAAGCAGGCTCCCTTTTGAGCAGAGAGCCCGATGTGGGACTCGATCCCAGGACACTAAGATCATGACCTGAGCCGAAGGCAGTGGCTTAACCCACTGAGCCACCCAGGCGCCCCTAATCATGCCATTTTTGTATTTATAATTTGTGTATGAGCTTTCAGACCTTACTCCCCACACATGTAGCAGTATGGCAGGGGTTCCCAGGGCTTTCACTTCCCATGTTATATTTAGATATTGTTTTAATTTTCTTTAACGGGCATGGATATTATATTTTATAACCTATCATTTCACTATAAACCAATCCATCTTTGGATAAAGATTATGTCTTTTGCTTGTATCACTTTTCACCATTCTAGGGAACCATGTGAACCATCAAAACTATAACATAGGGCACCTGGGTGCCTGGGTTGGTTACACATCCAACTCTTGGTTTCAGCTCAGGTCATGGCCTCAAGTTAGTGAGATTGAGCTCCAGACTCAGGGTGGAATCTGCTTGAGGTTCTCTGCCTCTCCCTCTCCACCTGCCCTCCCCTGCTCAAGCACATGTATGTACTTGCATGTGCGTGCACGCGCTCTCTCTCATTCAAGCTCTCCAAAATAAAATCTTTCAAAAAAAATATAATATAGACATGCTGGAAACCTGTAGCTTTCTAAGGAATCCAGGATTATGGAACAGGTCAGTGTTACTATCTTCTCAAACACGCTGTGAATAAAATCACTGTTAGCTGTTGTCGCTTTCACCTGCAAATAATTATACCCATTGTCCTTCTGACACAAAGCCTTTCTAAAACAGGTAAGGTTCAGGCTTTCTGCATACGTCTATGGGGAAAATGAAGAATGAATACTTCTTTATACTTCGAAGAAACTTGAATTATCATTAGGAGAAAATTAAAGAGGTCAGCAACCTTCTCTCAAGTGCAGAGGCATGTGTCATCAAAAAACAAGAGCAACAAAACAAACAAAAACAAACCCAAAACAAAAGTGCATGAAAAAAACCCAAAACCAAATGAACCACATATTAACTTAGGGCCTCAGTGCTCAGTAAGTATTGTCAAGTGAAATAAATAGGTTTTATCTTAAAGGCAGTGCTGGTAAAAAAATCAGTTAAGAAATTGAAAGAGGGTCACCAACTCGCATGTAAAATTATGGAAAGGTCTGTATTTGTACCTTTTTCCTTGCATCCTCATTTCCCTGGGGAGATAGAAATACTCCAGAGTGGGTATTTATCAGAGGTATATAAACATGTCAGAGAGAGGGTTTTTAAAATCCATATAATATCGCTACACCAAAGGCACAGATGCTTTGAAAAACTGCCTGTGATTCTACCACATACTCTAAAATGTTCCAGCAAGGTAATGCAGAACAGTAGCCCTTAAACTTTAGTATGGCTGAGACCCCTAACACATTGATTTTTATCAACTATCCACAGTGATTTTTGATACATGTGGGTAGAGGGAAAAACGTCCTCGGACACCATTAAGTACTGCCAGACATACAAAGCATGGATAATCACTTCAGTGAAATGACTAACAAAGATTAAGTTCAGTAACTTTATATCTACTGATCTAAATGTTATCAATCACTAACACTTCACAAATAACCAGATTTCAAAACTTGCGCTCAACTAGAACAAAGAAAGCCATGTTTATCTTTACCTCCTTTCTGAAGTCTCCTTCCTTTTGTGGTCTTATGCTATCCAGCCAATCAGCTTTTATACCATCAAAGTAACTCTGGACCCTGGATTTCAGTGATTCATACTGCCAGATAGCAGCTGATCCAAATGCACAGCCTGTAAACTATATAAAATTAATATATCACAAAATAAATTCAAGAGAGAAAGATCAACACATAGTTCCAAGGACAGTATTTCATTTTCATTGCTTCTTACAAAACCAAGAGAAGGAACAGGAGCATCAGGCATAGTGAAAACTTATTAGGTGAAAAGAATACTTAACTGTTTATTAACTTTATTATACCCTGGAGCCTGTTTACAGCTAGAAATTTCAAATAAAATTCAAAACATCACATGAAATGTTATCTCAAATAAGAGGCCCATAAGTTTCCTCTCCAGGGCATACATAAGTGAACCAGATTCTAACAACAATTATTAGAGGCACCTGGGTGGCTCAATAGGTTAAGCTTCTGATTCTTGATTTCCACTCAAGTCATGATCTCAGGGTGGTGAGCTCAAGCTCTGTGACTGGGTCCATGCTCGGTGTGAAGGCTCCTTAAGATTCTCTCCCTCCACAACCCCCAACCCGCGCAAGCGCATTTGCGCTCTAAAAAACTAACAATAATAATAGCAATTATTAAATTCATGTTCTCCCGGGGCACCTGGGTGGCTTAGTGGGTTAAAGCCTCTGCCTTCGGCTCAGGTCATGATCCCAGGGTCCTGGGATCGAGCCCCACGTCGGGCTCTCTGCTCAGCAGGGAGCCTGCTTCCTCCTCTCTCTCTCTCTGCCTCCTTCCCTGCCTACTTGTGATCTCTGTCTGTCAAATAAATAAATAAATAAATCTTTAAAAAAAAAATTCATGTTATCCCATCATCATTTATGACCCCAGACACTACCCGGATCCTGTCCCCCTCCCCTTGTCTTTAAGGGAGCCCAAATAAGACAAACAGTATTTCACTACTACAGCAGCAGCAAGGTAGGTAACTCCTAGTTACATAAGCACTTACCCCAACAGTAAAAAACAAGGGCTTTACAAGGGTCCTTATAGGATAGGGAGAAGGATAAAAGACTGTTTCTTCTACGGGAGGAATCAAAGCACTTCTCTTATAAGCTTCACCACTTGTTCCTGTGTCTGATCTTCGAGGTTCAACCTTCCTGGGTGCTTTTCTGAATCCACATTTTTGCTGAATAAAAAAGTTAAACCTTTAAGGGGAAAATAAGAGATTAGCAACAGCTGCATTTTGCAAACATCAACCTCTGTAAGCCTCACTCTTTGGCCTGCATCAACATCTCAGTTTATTCTCACCCTGTAGCCCCAAAGAAGCTAACATGCCTACTCTGAGCTAGGATTCTAAGTCAAAACACAGAACTGTGCCCTTCTGGAAAAGGTGATGGAGACACACGAACTATGGGAACTTTAAAGGGAACCTGTTAGGGCTGTTAACTGTGTATCAATCAGAAAAATCATTTGAATGACTCTACACACAGTATGCAGTCTGGTAAAAAGCTGGAGAACTCCAAGTTGTCAGTTTGATTCTGCACAAAATGGTTTTGTTATTTTGTTTGAAGTATGGTCAATTTCCAGAACAAACATTCAAATATAAGTATCGTCCCCAAGGGCACTCCAAATTCAAATAATTGCTTTCTTTTATAGAAGTACTATCATTCTAAGTTGATGGATTTTCCCTACTTCTCCCCCTATTTATTTCACTCAGTTCTAGGGACACCCACCAAATGTTTTGTAAAGGGTTTTGTTGCTTTGAGCCCTCACAGCCGTACCTTAAAACATTTGACAGTACTGATCACACTTACCAGCCCTACCTAGTTCCTTCAAATTCACTTTCCTGATGGCTCCTCTTTTCACCTGTCCCTTAGTAACAGATATCCTCAAAGGCTCCAATGGTTCCTTTACATGTTCTCTATTCAAACTCAACCCATATAAATTCATGAAGAATTTTTTTTTTAACACATCCCCTACACTGACAAAGCAGAGGCCCTTTCCTGTTTGTTCTCATCATACTCTAAACATATCATCCTCCTAAACTCAAAGCTCCTTGAAAGCAGAAATCAGACAGGTTCTCCAACACTTTAGCTGAATAAAAGAATAAATGTATTTCTGTGGCCTATAGGACTTCTAAGTAAATGATTCAAATACATTTCTTTAGTCCTAACTTCAATCTTCTGGTCTTGTATTTCAAACTATATATTGAGTATTTCCATCTAGATATGCTCTCAATTACTTTAAAACCAATATATTCAAAAGGAAACAACTCCTCTGTAACAGCTCCATTTTCTGACTTCCTCATTCTTTCAGAGGGACAACAGTTTATCAATCACTGAGGTTAAAAACCTAGATGTCATTTTGGTGTTCTCGCTTTTATTCTTTTCCATCCAATTAAAAGCCAACTCTGTCAAATAAAATTATTTTTTCATCCCTAGTTCCTCACTTCATGCCTGTTTAACTGCAAACATTTTACCATGTTGCATGTTGTTCTTTTATCACTTATCCCCAAACATTCAATGGTCCCTCAAATGCCTTCTCAGTGTCAAAAATCTCTCCCAAATTCCCATTCAACTCAGCTCATGCCTTCTGACCTGGAATACTCTACTTTATCCTAACATACCTCATTGCTTCCAATATGCCCCACTCCAATGTATCCTCCACATTCTACTGGACACAAATGAAGTATCACTCCCTTGCTTTAAACCCCACAATGATTCTTCATCCTCCCACCAACTCAGCAATGCTACTCCCTTGTTTTGGTACACCCCTTTGTTAACACTCTTGTGCCCCTGAGAATTCATTTCTCTCCCCCCAGGAAGCCTTCATCAACTAGGGTAGGTGTCTCCTTTATACTCGCAGAGTTCCAAAGCATCCTGCATAGACTTTTCAACTTATGTCTATTACTGCCTGTACCACAACTGGAAAATTACTTTTGTATTCACTGTATCTCTATCACCAAGCCCAGCCCCTAATAAAGAAAAGGTCAATAATTATCTGTTAGAAATAAGAAGGGGGTCAAGAATGACTGTTAGTTCTATTTTGAATAACTGAAAGGAAGGTGGTACTATTTGCCAGGACAAGGGAGCTCAGAAACACCAGAATAGGAAACTATAAGATAAGACGCGAAGAATTCCATCTTGGGCAGTATTTCAAATGCTTGTGGTCATGACAGCTCTTATTTCTAGTAGCTAAAAACCAGAACTGTAATTCCTGTCAAAAGGGGAAAGGACAAACTGTGGTATATTCATACAATGGAGTACTACTCAGCAAAGAAACTACTGATCACACATCGTGGAGGAAACTCAAAACCACTGTTGAGCAAAACAATGTTCCTCTTTAGGTGGTGGTTCCACAGGTGTATACATTCATCAGAATCCATGGCTATGCACTTAATACTTACACAAAATAAAGTATTGCTAGCATTTGTAGAATACCCAGGTGGTGTCTAGCAGGCATCTTGAAAAAACTGAAACTCAAAAATGGCATAGTGACTATTATTACTATTACTTGCCTAGTATGCCCTTTCTTCAACACTGAGTCCACTCCGCAGTTCTACTTCTCCGAAGTCACATGGTGAGGATGGGTTATGGCGATAAAGTAATTTGCCTTGAAACTTTAATAATCCATAATTTATACTTCCAAATAAGTGCTATTCCTTTCAAGTAAATCTATTTTGAAAAGTGATGCACTTATTCAAAAAAGCCAATGTTGCTTTGAATAACTCTGAACTCCCTTCATGGCTTACTAGTATTATGAATATCCTTTGCCAAATACAGTTAAACAGCTAATCCCAAATCTGTATTTCTTTTTCTCTTGCCTTTTTCTGCAGAGGCTAGAAAGGTAAGTATCTTCACTTTTCCAGCCTCCTTTAAAGCATAGGGTGGCCATATTACAGAGTTCTGACAAAATGAGAGACTTAAGAATTTTTATGTACCTCTGGGAAAGATTTATCTATAAAAACAGACATTTCAGGGACGCCTGGGTGGCTCAGTTGGTTGGACGACTGCCTTCAGCTCAGGTCATGATCCCGGAGACCCGGGATCGAGTCCCGCATCAGGCTCCCAGTTCCACGGGGAGTCTGCTTCTCCCTCTGACCTTCTCCTCGCTCATGCTCTCTCACTGCCTCTCTCTCAAATAAATAAATAAAATCTTTAAAAAACAACAACAAAAAAACAACAAAACAGACATTTCAGCAATGTCATACCTCTGCCTCTTCTCTTTGCCTTGAATAAGGAATGCAATGCCTAGATTTCTTCAGGCAGTTACCCAGAATGCCAAGAGAAAGGTTAAGGGATTCAAATACCAACCTTGATATTTTTGAGCTGAGCAAAGACAGTAGCCACTTACCTCCACCATATTATGCTAACTATCCCCCCTCACTTAAACAGTAAATTTACTTACAGCCAAATGCATCACTGATAACACCTTTAAAGTGGCAAATGTTAATCCTTTACAACTGGATTTAATTTTTATTTATTTATTTGGAGGGGGATTTAATTTTTATTAAACAATTCAAGATAATATAGAGCTGGGTTAGTAAATAAAGTACTACCACCACTTTGGGGCCAAAAAACAAAGGTGTGACATAAAGTAACAGGAATATGTTCCCTTTATTTTTTTTTAAGATTTTATTCATTTGTCAGAGACAGAGAGGGCGCAAGTGCACAAGCAGGGGGAGCAGCAGGGAGAGGGAGAAGCAGACTTCACACAAGTGGACCCTGGGACCATGACCCAAGCTGAAGACAGATGTTGAACTGACTGAGCACCCAGGTATCCTGAATATGTTCCCTTTAAAGATCACAATTTGTAACTAAGTGTTGTTTTCTGGCTTTTCTTATTAGACTGAGAAATGTGAAGGATGAGACTATTTTATATTGCCAACAGTGTAAAAACAGAAGACAAGTATTCTTTCAGCTCGAATAAAGATTACTTCTACAGTTCACCACCTCATTTAAAATTCTGAAGTGCAATGTTTGAAAAGGAACATAAACACACCAGCAATCTGGGAATCTAAACTTGAAGCAAAGCCAGACAGACCTTTTGCCTAGAATAGTATTTACCTTAGAAATACGTGTGGGGCCAAGGACACTGAAAATGTATGACACAAGTTGGCCTGGGGTTAAGGTCAGATGCAGAATACATATATTAATATATACACATAAAAAAAAGAATATATACACGTATTGGGGAATTACAGTTGGACACACAGAACTTGTTTGATAGAACCAAGTACAATGTATTGGTTCACCAAACACCTATTTCTATTAACTAGCACACATTCATATGCCACAGGGGCCGGAAAGCTAAAAACCTCATTTCCCTGGTATCCTTTTGGTCATTATTACACTGGTTCAATACCTGAAGTCAGAATTGAGTTTAGTAAGAAGGCAAGACATAATGCATCGATTTGATTTGCAAGTGAAAATAATGGTGAAGGCAGCATAGTACTTACCCTGGTCAGCAGATCCTGCTTTGACAGAAGCTTCCCCAGTTGTCTCATGTATTATTGCAAACCACCCCAAAACTTAACTGTCCTGAGACCAAAATTATTTCTCAAGACTTTATAAGTTAGCCACCCTCAACTGGGCAGTCCTTCCTGTCTCCCCTAGGGTGACTCACGTAATCCATCATTTGGGTGCTCAACTGGAGATGGGCAGTTGAAGCTGGCTTCACTCCCACACTGGGAGCTTGGACTGGTCGTCAGTCAGCCCGAATGGCCTCTCAGTAATCAACAGGCTAGGAGGGGCTTCTATCATGGCAGTGGGAGTAGTATTCCAAGAAGGAAAAAAGTAGAAGCTGCAAGGCCTCTCGAGGCCCAGACTCTGGACTATGCACATTATTTCTGCCACTTGCTAATGATCAAAGCAAATCACAAGATCAACCCAGCTTCAGGGAACAGGGAAATCAAAAACTCTGGAGGAGAGGAGCTGTGAATTATTACAACCATGTATTTTAATCTACCATATCAGTTGCAGCAGAGACAGTTATGACCATGAAAGCTTAGTCTTAGAACAGTAGTGCTCAATCCTGTTTCCTGAAGAGCAGCAGAACATGACAACCCCAAACATGCCACATTGCCATATGGACTATCTTGGGCTGAGGGCCAATGAGAAGCAGATATAATTAAAACTCTCTGCTCTGCCCCCATCTGCCTAAAAGCAGGATATAAATTTGTGAAGGTATACACACTACCCTCTACCAGGAAAAACAATAATGAGACAACTCTAGATCCTTATGTGCTCAAAGAAGGCACCAGGAAAAATCTACTAAGTGCCCTTATATCCATTAGTTCCCTGATATATTGCCTCCTCAGTTTGCTGCCCTAGGAACAAAGTCCTTTTCCTTTCTCTTGTCATTTCTCTAAAACTTTGCTGTTCTTTCGTTAAAATGCAATATAAGCCCAAATTCTAACCATCTTTGTATTACTCACCAGGGAGTACTGCCATGTGTATGTGCAACAGACATATTCATAAGCTGGTTTTTCTCTTGCTAATCCATCTTTTCTCAGTCTAATTTACAGAGCCAGCGAACCTAAGATTGGTAGAGGGAAAACCGCTTTTGTTTCCACTTCTACATATTAGAAGTGCCTAGTGAGCTCTTAAAAATTTTGTGCTAGGGGCGCCTGGGTGGCTCAGTGGGTTAAAGCCTCTGCTTTCGGCTCGGGTCATGATCCCAGGGTCCTGGGATCGAGCCCCACATAGGGCTCTCTGCTCCGCAGAGAGCCTGCTTCCTCCTCTCTCTCCCTTCCTGCCTCTCTTGCCTGCTTGTAATCTCTGTCTGTCAAATAAATAAATAAAATCTTAAAAAAAGAAATTTTTTTGTGCTATGGCTCCACTTCATAGCAATTAGAGTCTCCAGAGGTCGGGCAAAGGCATCAGTATTTTAAAGAGCTACCCAGGTGATTTTCATGTTCACCCAGGGTTGATCTACCTCAGATTTAGGGAAAACTTTAGTATACATACAAATCACCTGGTGATCTTATTGATATCAGATTCTAAATCACTAAGTCTGGGGCGGGGAAAATATGAGATTCTGCATTTCTAAACAAAGTTACAAACTGACAACCTTCTGCCTGCAGGGTGGTTTGGGCCTGCCAACTACGAATGGTTTTTGAATTTTTAAATAATTATATAAAGTAAAAGAGTATGTGACAGAGACCATATGTGGCCCTGTCATTTTCTATCTGGCCTTTCACAAAATAAGTCTGCCACTCCTGTCCTAGATAATGCCTAAACTGCTAGTTCACAAACTACTTTCAATAGCAAGGAGCAAGAACCTAATCCCTAACAAAATTTCTACTTAAATTCGAATGGTTATTTACAGGGTAATCCTATCTGACTAGGACTAACAAGAATTCAGATCTGTAACAAAGAATTCGAACACAAAAGTTTCATCACAGAGGACAATAGTGAGAATTTCTCATCGACTCCCAGCATCAGGTCCTTTCCCCCCTCTCCTAAGAGTACACTGGAATTTCCAGCCGTTTGGTTGGGAGAGGCACACCAAGCTCCTGACTGGCTTTAGCCAATCTACAGACTCCACTCTGACAACTTCAAGGGATTCATGGATGGACATGTATCCCAATCTGGTCCAGTGAATTTCAAGATTTTGTCTGTAATACTGGAAAACTTTTTCTGCTGGATGTGAACCTAGAAGTATAGAGCCCCAACAACTTCTGATAGCCATCTTACCACAAGGAGAGCATGCTGAGAGAATAAAGCCAATGTTTGGGAAGCAGAGTCAAGCCCTGGAGAAAAATGGAATCCTGGTGACAATCTGAAACACCAAATCTTGCCTCCTTAGAAGCCAGTCCTACTTCTGGACTTTTTTAAGATTTTATTTATTTGACAGAGAGAGATCACAAGCAGGCAGAGAAAGAGGGGGGAAGCAGTCTCCCTGCCGAGCAGAGAGCCCGACGTGGGGCTCGATCCCAGGACCATGAGATCATGACCTGAGCCGAAGGCAGAGGCTTTAACCCACTGAGCCACCCAGGCACCCCGACTTCTGGACTTTTTAACTGCATAAACCAATAAATTTTCCTACTTTGCTTTAGGAATTTGGTTGGAGTTGGGTTTTCAGTTACTACAAAAATGCTTTTAGATGAAGTACTTCATCACACCTTATATGACAAGGTACATTCTGACCTTATGGAGCTTTTGTTTTACATTTCTTAAAATGCAAAAACATGGAAAAGCATGATAAATGTTTCTAATTCCAAATGTTTGAGACCATATTTACAAGCTTAGGCTCTTTAGCTCTACTCATTCATATTGGTGCAAAAAATGGAAAAATAAATGACTTAGGGGCACCTGGATGGCTCGGTTGGTTAAGTATCTGCTTTCAGCTCAGGTCACGATTCTGGAGTCCTGGGATCAAGCCCCATGTAAGGCTCCCTGCTCAGCAAGCAGTCTGCTTCTCCCTCTACCTTTTACCCAACTCTCTCTTTTTCTCTCAATACATAAAATCTAAAATCTAAAAAAAAAACAAAAAACAAAAAAAGACTTAATGAATCACTTACCTGAAATAAGTTCAGAAAACAAAGAGAAACAACATGATAAAATGGATGGTACAGAGAGTGGAATGGGAGGACAGGGTCATTAGAGGTATATACCAGCTCATGAAGGCAGGCTTGCCTTTTAGCTCTGCTGCTTTGGTCCTTCCACAAATAACCAGTCATTTGTGAAAGCAGTCTAATGTGCTCAAAGTGGGAAGATCTCATCAATACCTGACTTACTACTAGTCATATAATTGTTATGGGTTTTTTTTTTTATTTTATTAATTTATTTGACAGATCTCAAGTAGGCAGAGGCAGGCAGAGAGAGAGGAGGAAGCAGGCTCCCCGCTGAGCAGAGAGCCCGATGAGGGGCTCAATCCCAGAACCCTGGGACCACTACCTGAGGCTTTAACCCACTGAGCCACCCAGGCACCCTATGGTTCAGTTTTTTAACACGATCCCCTAACTTTTAAAAAGAAAAAGTCATACCTATGTATTAATTGGCTTAATGCTGAGTGAAAACATAGTTTTGTGAATTTTTAACAGTGCAAATTAGATATATGTACAAGTCAGCACTAATGTCTATGTTTCTAAAGATTTCCATGAAATAGAAATGGCCTACTGTTCAAATGGAGATAACATATGTCCAAGCATACACACAATAGATTCATTCCACTTTAAAAGAAAATAAACGTAGGGGCGCCTGGGTGGCTCAGTGGGTTAAAGCCTCTGCCTTCGGCTCAGGTCATGATCCCAGGGTCCTGGGATCAAGCCTCGCATCGGGCTCTCTGCTTGGCAGGGATCCTACTTCCTACTCTCTCTGCCTGCCTCTCTGCCTACTTGTGATCTCTGTCAAATAAATAAAACCTTAAAAAAAAACAAAATAAAAATTAAAAAAAAAAAGAAAATAAGTGTATTTAGGGGAGTGGGGAATTCTACATTAACACTTGCATGACAAAATTTTCTTAAAACCCATCTGGAGTCAATAAATGGTAAATTAAACAGGGAAAATAGCTGAACCACCAACTACTCTTAGTTCCATACAACTGAAATTATGCAGGCTTCTTTTAAGCCTAAACCATTTCTTAGAAGTGCTGCCAGAAATTTGACAATGGTAAAGTTTCTGAAGACCCTGAGATTTCTTCCTTTGTCTGTAGAGGGACAGATAGTTAATATTTTAGTTTTTATGAAGAAAATATGTCACATACTATTTTGCTTTACACCCCTTTAAAAACGTAGAAACCCTTTTTAGCTGGTGGGCTGCACTGGGCCTGCCACAGTTTACAGAAGTCTTATACCATTACCTGTATGGCAAATTCTCAGCCATACTTCAGGCCTATCACATCAGAAACACAAGGATTGGGCCCAGAACTCTGCTTTTTATCTCCAACTTCATTCTTCTGTATACTAATCTTAGAACCACAGGAAGTCAAAGCAGACCAAATAAAGTTACATACAAGGTAACTCATTCTTCCTATTGTTTATTTCCAGAGGTGAGCAGGTATATACTCTATTTCAGGTTTACCTACATTCTCTTGAAACGCATACTTTTCTATGCAACCACAAAAATGTCATTTTCGAACTTTACAAATAAACAGAAAACAGAAAAATAAAAGGGGGGGCTAATTGTCAACATCACACCTTCATTTGTTTTTTTTGTTTTTTTTAATGGTCTCCAATTTTTACTGGAGGCTCTTCATTAATCAAGTTATTTATCCTTTGCTTTCCCTTCCCAACACATATTTTTAATATTACCACACCTGTTGCTTCCTGATAGCTATATTCATCCTTCCTCCCCCTCGAACCATGCAATTTTGGCTGGGATTTGGAATAAATTCTGCAATCTGGACAGCTGAACTCTATCACTACTTCCACCTGACCTCCCCATTCTCCATCTCCCCAGGAGTTTAAGATTAGTGCCTGAAGCTCCAAGTTAAGGTGTATGAAGTTAAGCTACAATGTATGCAAGTTTTCACAAATCCCTAATCCAATTCACCTGGGAGTGCTTGCAAGAACTACAGGTTCTTCCACTCCCCCGGGGCTTCCCCGCCCCCAACTTCTGACTTGACAGAACTAGGCTGGGACCTGGGAAATATAGTCTACAAACACTCCGGGTGATTCTTAAAATTAAGCAATGGCTCCACCATATTGGAGCCTCAGTTATTTGCCACTGGCTACCCCCTCTGTTGAACACTCTACCTTAACTTGCTACCATCAATCAGGTGGGATTTCAGGCATCTGGAACCAACTCAGAAAACCGGTAAGGCTGCAACTCTGGATTAAAGAACAGGAACAAATTTCAAGTAAAAAAAAACATCAAACTCTTGGACAGCTGAGGACTTTTTTCCTCTTCAGAACGGACTTAAAAGCAGCAAATACTGATGAAGCATACTCTTCATACAGCTTCTACTTGGGAAAACCAGTACTGTGGTTTTCTTTCCAAATCATCTGGAAACTAAATATTTCAAGCTCTCCATTCTTCAACAGAAAAGCCTCTCTTAAGACTGTGAAGAGGGCAAATGCCCTTTGACTCCGTCTTCCCTTAGTTCTCTAAACGCTGAAGAAAGTAACTTGTAGTAGAACACAGGTTTATAAAGACTGATAGAGAATCGGTTCTGCCATTGTATCATCGGTGTAATGGCTTCACTTAAAAAATGGGTCCAATACCTTCTTCGCGGGATTATGAGGCGTAGCACGCAGCCCTCAGAGACTACTTTCCCTTCCCCTCACGTCCTTCCCGATGGGAAAGGGGTAGAAGGCGCGGGCTCACGGAAAGCTGCGCCGGGGTCGGTCACTGGGCACCCCGGCTGGGGGCACGGTGGCACGGCGAGAAGCGAGGGCTGGCGAGGCGAGAGGGGAAAGTGGGACAGAGAGAGGAAGAGATGGGTGAGGGCAAGGCAGCCCCACAGGCCTGCGTCCCCGAGGATGCTCGGCCGAAGCTGAGGGTCCGAGGGGAAAGAAGCCCGGAGCGGCGGTCATTACCTGCCTCCGAGCAGTCGCGGCGGGGCCACGGCCGCAGTGAGCTCCTCGCAGCTGCGGCCGCCCGCCGGCTGAGCCCACGCCTGGCCACAGCCCCAGCCTCTCTGTGCCCAGCCTCGCCACGCCATCTTCCCAACCTCTGCCCCACCATGGCCCGACCTTACCAACCCCTGCCGCGGAACCACTTCCGGGGCGAAGGGGGAGGAGGACAAAAAAAATAAAAAATAAAAAAAAAAAACCATAGAGCTCCAGGTGCAGCCTAGAGCGCCCCCACGCCCGGCCGAGCGCTCCGAAGCTCGACGCACCGGAGGGCTGCGCGGGCGCCGCTGGGTTCTCCCCGCCCGGCGAGCCTGGACGCGGGGCTGGCGGGGGACAGCACCTGGGCCTCCGCCCAGTTTGCGGATGAGGTCCAGAGGAAAAAGAGAAGGGAAAACTAGCGTTTATTGAGTAACGCCACGTATCGGGCACTTAACCTAAGTGAGTGCCCTTTTTCTTTTCTTTCTTTTTTTTTCTTTTTTAATATTTGTTTATTTGACAAGAGAGAGGGAACACAAGCAGGGGGAGTTGGAGAGGGAGAAGCAGGTTTCCTGCCGAGCAGGGAGCCCTATGCGGGGTTCAGTCATGACCCCAGACCCTTAATGACTGAGCCACCCAGGCCTCCCCTAAGTGGCTGCTTTTAACCCTCACCAAACACTTGAGGCGGATAGTATCATCACTGTCTTACAGAGGCTCAGAGAGGACTGGAGGAACCATCATTGCATCATTGTACCTATGTTATTTTTCTTTTTTCTGCATTTCCCCGTTTCATGTTATTATTTTTTTAGAGAGAGAGAGAAAACGCTTGCGGGAGGTGAGGGGGAGAGGGAGAGAGAGAATCCCAAGCCAGCTCCAGGCCCAGGGCAGAGCCCTTTCCCAGGACCCTGAAATCACGACCTGAACCCAAATCAAGAGTGCCATGCTTAACAGACTGAACCACCTAGGTGACCCTCACCATTTCATGTTATGACACACTTAAGAGGATGTACCTCTGATCTTTAACAAAAAGTCCAGACCTGAAACAAAAATCTGGATTCTAGATGAAATACAAACTTCATGATTCAGCCCTTGCCTACCTGTCGGGCAGCCTTATTTCCTGCCACTCCAACCCACCGTCTGACCCTAGCTGCAGCCCAACTGTAGGACATGCAGTTTCTTAAAGGCATCTGCTTTTCTGAGTACATATACCATTCTCACTGTCTGAAACAACCTTTTCCCTTCCCTACTCAACCTACCTAATCAACTTGTCCTTCAGACCAACCTCAATTGTCCTCTTTTCTGGGAGGCTGTAGGACAGGAAAAAGTTTTCCTCAGCTGTCCTGGGGATCCCTAGCCAGGTCTGAGAATTATACTGACAAAGATTAGCAGGGGGAAAAAAGCATACAAATATTTTTAAAAAGATTTATTTATTTATTTATTTATTTGGGAGAGAGAGAGCACGCGCAAGCAGGGGAGGGGCAGAGAGACATCAAGCAGGCTCCCCACTGAGTGCGAAGCCTGATGTAGGGCTCCACCTTGCAATCCTGAGATCATGACCTGACCCAAAATCGAGAGTCAAACACAGAACCGACTGAGCCACCCAGGTGTCCCGGAAGAGCATACAAATATTATTTTATTTTTATGTATACGTGGGAGTCTTCACAAGAGAACGAATATCTAAAGAAGAGACCAAAGCAGGAAGGTTTTGTATCTTTTAGACAAACAATAATTTGTGAAGAATTGACAGGTTCAGGTTAGGGTTAGTCCAGCTAGGGCTAGGCAGTCCTTATCTTCCTTAATGAGAAAGATAAGGGTTAATTTAACCAAGTTTGTTTGCAGATTCCTCTGGTGCCTGGTCTCTGGTCTTTGGGCTGTTGAGAGTCTGTCTCTAGGAAAGGAGCTATTTCCTGCCTTTAGGATTTACTGCCTCTTAATTGCCTTCAGCTCAAAATAGTTTTTCTGTCAAAGAAGCATATTTTGAGGTGGCATATTCTGGTTTCCTTCAGGGCTTTTCCTAGACTCCAGTCTGATTTAGATCACTTCCATTTGTGCTTTTATAGTGCTTTATGCTTATCACTATAGTAGTACTGTATTCATCCCATAAATATTTATGAAGCACCTTTAGTATGCCAGGCAATGTACTAGGATGTATTTTGGATGACACTCTCTCTGACCTCACAGAGATCCTGCTTTACTGGGGGAAAAGGGAGCAAGTTAAAAAAACAGACAATTAGAATACATTGTGAGAAGTGCTGTGAGCCAAGAAACAAAAGGCTCTGTCGGAATTTAGAAGAGGGGGAAATACCACAGTTGAGGGATGGGGAATGGGAGACAGGAGAGAAGGCTTCCCAGAGAAACTGATGGAAGTGACCAAAAGAAGAAAAGGGCTGAAATGTTCTAGGCAGGGAGAACAGTATTTTTGATGTCTTTCAGGGCACATCTTTTTGAGAAACTAAATTAAATTCACTTTGGCTATGTCATAGGTGTCAAGTCTGGGATTTCATTTTACCCAATCACCAGGCTAATGAGTTTGGTTGCTGGCAGAAAACAGGAGCCTCCTGAGTCAGACACTAAAGACTATTACCCACAGCTGAGCATTATGTTTGCAAGGGTTCCCCCTTTCTCTCCAGCTCCCACAGTGGCAATGCATGGGTCAGATGGAGGCTTACTGATACTCTGACACTTTGACTCTGATTCCTATAAATTCAGATAATAACATCTACCTTGTCACTTAGAGGATTAAATTACTTTGTATATTTCAAGACCCAGTTGCTCATGGTTGACACTCAGTGTATAGTAGCTATTGTCGTATCATTATGAGGTAATAATTAAAAACTGATGTAGAAGCCCGTCCACAGGAGAAGGCTTCTTCACGTCATCATCATTTTAATTTTATGATCATAAACAAATGTACAATGTGCTTGTATGGGTGTATGGGAGAAAGAGATTCCCAACAACATGTACTGAGCACTTATGTGCCAGGCTGAGCGTTGCACACACAATCCTACGGGGAAAATTCCCATTGGCATCCCATTTGACAGGTGAGGAAACCAAGGCACACAGAAGTTGGGTTATTAAGAGCAATACTGGGATTTCAACCAAGGTTCAAGCCCATGTGAGAGCTTCCTGGAGGAGTTGGCCTTTGAATGGAGTAACAAGCAGGAAGCCAGGCAGGATGAAAGACAGACAGGAGGCTGGATGATGGTAGGGGTGGGAGTTAGAGGGTGTTGTGAGCTCCAGATAGAGGCTCTGAGGTGTATTTTTCAACACCATCAAGCAATCAACTCGATTCCGAAACTTTCTACCTAGAGATAGTATCAGATTCCACAGGTGAAGAGCTCAGTCTTATAAGACTGCCCCCATGCCCAGCTCCAGACATCAGTCACACAAGTTCAGGCCATTACCTGTGCTTCTGACCAACTGGCTATAGATCAGAGGTTTCCACAACTCTCAGACTGAGTTCAATTAATTTGCTAGAATTTTTAATTCAATTAAAAAGCTAGAACTTTCAGAGAAACATTTACTTATGTTTACCAGTTTATTATAAAAGATGGTATGAAGGATACAGACAGAAGGAGTACACAAGGTGAGATCTGAATAGGAACTTCTGTCCTCATGGAACTGGGATGTGCCATGCTCCCAGCAAATGGATGTATTCACTAACCCGGAAACTCACCAAATCTCATAATTGGAGTTTTTAATAGAGCTAATCTGCAGCCTTCGCCACCCCCCCCTTCCCAGAAGCCTGGTGGGTAAGGCTGAAAATTCCAACCCTCTGATCTCTTGGTCTTTCTGGTGGCCAGCCCCATCCTGACACTTTCTAGGGACCCTCACCTCATCACCTCATTAGAATAAACTCAAAAGGTCTTCTTGTGAGTGGCAAAAGACACTCATGTCACTCGGGAGATTCCAAGGGTTTGAGAAGCTTTTTGCCAGGAACAAAACCAAATATATTTTTTGTTGTACCAGAGGAATTGACAGAAGCTTAGGAAAGGGAGGCAAAAAGCAATTGGATAAGGGCTGCCGTGTTTTCTCCACCCTATAGCCTGCCTGGGCCACAAACAAGTGCTAGTCTTTCTGGGGCACAACTTGCTTAGGAGGAACCCATCTGGACTCTCCAGGCCATAAGTATGATTCCACACAAAAAATGAGTTGTCTGTGAGAGAGCTTCAAGATTTCAAAAACCTACGGGAACTGGTAAGCTTGCCTGCAAAAAGGCTAGAGGCTAATTAATACATCAAGAATTCCCATCCTAATGGGATTTCTCCCAGCTCGGTGCAACAGCAGTATTGGTATCCTGCTAACTGAAATGTTGATAATTTTGAATGTATATCTTTTAAATAACTCAAAGCAGGGTGAGACATGCTTTTCTTAGGGACGTCTGGCTGGCTCAGTTGGTAGAGCATGTGACTTTTGATCTTGGGGTCCTGAGTTCGAGTCCTGTGAGTTTGAGCCCCACGTTGGGCGTGGAACCTACTTTAAAAAATATATATATTTTTAAAGATTTATTTATTTATTTGTCAGAGAGAGAGAGAGCCAGAGAGTGAGCACAGGCAGACAGAGTGGCAGGCAGAGGGAGAAGCAGGCTCCCTGGCGAGCAAGGAGCCTGATGTGGGACTCGATCCCAGGACGCTGGGATCATGACCTGAGCTGAAGGCAGCTGCTCAACCAACTGAGCCACCCAGGTGTCCCTAAAAAAAAAAAAAAATTTTTTTTAAAAGGACATGCTTTTCTTAGAAGTCCAACCTATTGAGATGTGATGTATATACAATAAAATTCATTCCGTTAGGTGTATAGTTCCATGATTTTTGACAAACATACTCAACTGTATAGCCATCACCAGTTATCAGACAGAACATTTCCGTCACCCCAGAAAGTTCCCTCATGTCCCTTCATAGTCAACCCATAACCCTACTCCCAGACTCTTGCAACCACTTGCCTGTTTTATATCCCTGTAATTTTGCCTTGTCAAGAATACCATAGAAATTGAATCATATAGTATGTCTTGGTGTTAACATATATTTTCATTTCTGTTGGGTAAATACCCAGGAGTGGGATGGCTGGGTTGTATGGTGTCATGTTTAAATGTGTAAGAGATTGCCAACCTGTTTTCCAGTGTGGTTGTACCATTCATTCCCACCAGCAGAGTATGCAGATTTCAGTTGCTCTGCACCTTTCCAGTACTTTGTCAGGGTTTGTTTTGGATCGTCAGGGTTTTGTTTTAGCCATTGTAAAAGGTGTGCAGTGGTCTCTCATTTTGATTTTGACTTAATAAAAGTCAACCTTTTTAAAATAAATAAGCCTGGTCTGGAGACATAATATATCAAAACTTGGGGATCTTGGCGGGGGGCTAGGGGTCAGGGGGAGTAAAGGGAATGCTTGGTAGATAATTTGTTGAGAACAGTTGCTTTGGCTGCTGGTTTTGCCTGGTAACAGTGAAGGGAAGATCTTCCCGCGCTGTCTGCAGTGGCCTGCACTTCTTCCTTTTTGTCAGGAGAGGGCAGGAGAGGGCAGAAAATAAACTGCCGGGTTTGGGGCTTATTTATTAGGCGCCAGCATCAGTATTATTCACACGCAGTATTATATTGACAGTTTTTCTCAAATGTTTTTCCCTCTGAGCCTATTTTGCTGCTACCATATGAGGCTTGACTACCCAAGTAAATCTGGTGAAATGACTCAATTCCAAATGTTAAGCAACCCTTTAAAATCCTTTCCTGCCAAAGTATAACTAACCTAAGAACTGAGCCCCAGAAAATCAGCTACTGGTGTAGAATCCTTGTGAAGTCTCCTCCCTAACGTCACTGTACAGAACCTGTAGTAGGGGGACCCATGAGCAGCCGAGCTGGGGAAAACCCTGTTCTTCTTCTACAACTTTGGTGGTGCTGTGAGTCTAGGAAGGACTTTGTGAGGGACAGGTCTCCAGAACCTCTCTCCCCCCTAAAACCTGGGCTGGAGCAACTCAGATGGGGCACTGCACAGATCTTCTGGGGCTGGGGCTGCTAAGTGCCCCAAATTATTGTAGTGTGAGCTCTAGGCTCCCCTCTGGCAGTTGGAACAAAAAGGTCCTGAGGGGGCGTGACAAACATCAGGAAGAACTCCATCCAAGCCAGCTGGTCCCCTGGGTCCACTCTATGCTCTGGAAGCAGAGGAAAAGGTTAGATGGTGGCAGCTGTCTCTGTGACAGTCTCATCACACCTCCACCTACCATCCATAACCCAATGTTTTGCCTGGTATCTGTAGAAAATGGCAGGAAAGCCTCACTGACCAGGAAGTTTTCATCCTTGTCCAAGAAGTGGCCTGGGTTGAACTGTTGGGGGGTCTCCCAACACTCAGGATCGAGGAGCACAGAGGCCAGATTGGGCAAGATGATGGTGCCCTGCAGAGAGAAGCTGGTGTGGATCCAGGAGCCTCAGGTGACCCAGCACCTAGCCCTGACAGCGGGCTGAAGTGAGTTCTGAGGATACCCAGTGTGCTGGTGACAGTGGCCCAGGAGCAGTTGGCCTCCAGAAGAATCCACAGGCAGCACTCCCTGGATTCCTTTTGTCCAGGCTCATATCAGCAAAGTTGCTGAGCATTACACTTTTGGGGCTAAGGGCCACCCACCTTTATCCTGAAGACCCCTGGCCCAGGTCTAGAGACACAGCTGCTGCCACTTATGGAGAAGGTCACCAGCTGTTAGGCATGACCGAAGAGGAGCAGGTTCTGCACAGGGCAACATATACAGCGGGCTGGGTGTTGGTAAGGCAAGGAGAAATGGAATGATAGAGAAATACTGAGTAATGAGGCAGAGAGAAGGGAAGGAGACAAAAAACTTCCCTTTTTAGGACTGTGGAGAGGAGAACATGAACCCTAACCAGCCGAGCCCCAACCCTAACCCTCTTTAGGACTGGGAAGAGGAAAATTTGAATTCCAGCCCTAGCCCTCACTCTTACCTCAAAGAAGTCAGGAATTAGAAGGAGAATCAGCCTGATAAAGTGGGAACAGAGAGGAGCCAAAGGCCCTTACAGTGCGGGGACTAGTTACCATGTAGCCTTGGGCTAACAGGAAGGTCAAAGTGGAACCGGGATAGAGTTGGCTATGTACCCAGGACCTGGGACACTCAACTCCAGGGGTTCTGAGGAAGGCTTCATACCTCGCAGGTCTGTAAGGACCTATTTAGCCAGAGCGACTCCATCTAGGGTAAATAGCCATTTTGTTGTTTGTGCAGTAAACTTAAATTGACTCTCTCCCCCGGAGAAACTTACTTGGAAACAAGTCCGGGAAACCAGTAAAATGTAGTCGGCTAGTTCCCGATAACAGAGCCCAGAATACAAGGACGAGTCAGGCCAGGTAGAGACATCTAATCAGTACGAAGTACTGATTGTAACAGTGAGAAGGTCTTGCCCAAACCTAAATGACTCCATCTTGGGAAGGACGACGATCTTATTATTCACACTGAATATGTTAACTAAGCCTTCCCAGAAAGTACTGTTTGTAACTGTCCTAGTATGGGGTAATCTTAATAACACGTCACCAGACCAGATGAAACTAGCCAATCAACAAGAGACACACAAACCCGGTGGCTTGAGATACCAAGATACGGGTTGCAGTTTCACCCAATAAAAGGTAGCCTGTAAGCTGGGGAGGGGTCGCTCTCTTTGGAGATGGCCCTGGCCGGTCAGTCAGGCAATTCTTTTTTTTTTTTTTTAAAGATTTTATTTATTTGTCAGAGAGAGAGTGCACAGGCAGACAGAGGCAGAGGGAGAAGCAGGCTCCCCGCCGAGCAAGGAGCCCGATGTGGGACTCAATCCCAGGACGCTGGGATCATGACCTGAGCCGAAGGCAGCCGCTCAACCAACTGAGCCACCCAGGCGTCCCCAGTCAGGCAATTCTTAAGCCTGTAAGCTGGGGGTGGTCGCTCTCTTTGGAGACGGCCCTGGCCAGTCAGTCTGACTTCTAATGCTTGGCATAGAATAAAGCTTTACATAACTTTAACTTTGTTTCAGTCTCGTTCCCCTGGCTGATCAGTCTGATTTCTAATACTTGGCATAAAATAAAGCTTTAAATAACTTTCACTTTGTCTCAGTCTCATTTTGTTTAATAACGGACCTAACAAGGTCATTTAACAAATACCACAGAATTAAATAGACTACTCCTGTGGGGATGAGAGGACTGGCAACAGGATTCTTGGCTTTGAGAAAGGTATCCTGGAATTGAAAACAAGAGCAAAAAATGTGGCAGAGTTTGAAGCCTGCATCTTAAACAGAAACAAATAAAGAATGCAGAAATTCAGCTGATGTAAATACTTCCAGAAGGCACTTTTCTTGTCTTTTTTCTTTTCTTTTTTTTTTTTTTTAAGTAATCCATGGGGAGCTCGAACTTAAAACCCTGAGATCAAGAATCCCATGTTCTACCAACTGAACCGGCAAGCTGCCCCTTCCTGTCTTTTTTTAGTTGCACTAATGCAGGCTCAAGGAGGGGCCTGATCTTAGCCATCTGGACCAAGAGTCACCCAGAGCCCCTCTCTCTGCGGCTTTAAGGGGAGGGCTTGGGAGGCACACGTTCTTGCTGCTGCATGAGTAAGCTATAGATTTATATATCCCGATTATAATCCTGGGAGTGTCCCCTGTTTTCCCTACCTGGAACAAAGGAAACTGTGCATTACGATACCCATTAATAATCCTCTTCAGATGCAGAGGACCTTGAGCAAGATGCTCTTTACCCTCCAGAATTATTTATTTCCTGTTCTGGGTGACATTCCAGATTCCTTGCAAAGTGACTGTCTGGTCTTAGTGCATGCAACAGCCTCAGAGGATACAGCCTATCCGGTATGCAAAAAGGGCAACCCTCCCTCTCTCCCAAATTACAGAGCCATTTGCCTGCTGGGTGGCCCCTGGAGACTCTATGCCAGCTTCTTCCCAGGAAATGGCAGTTTGGAGCTCACAATGAAATAGAATGAGTAGACAGGTTTGGAGTGCGTTCGCTGTGTTAGGGGTTGTTGCTGTTGTTACTCTCACTCAACCTGATGGAATGGTGAGGAACAGTTTAGGAATACCTGTAACATTTACTGAACTGTTGGAAAGCTTTGATTCCTCCTTCAGGAGACATCTCCCACCCAAGTTGCAATAGCTCAGTATTAACTTCAGGCTATTGGTGGCCTCCTGGAGCTCTCTTCACAGAACAATCTTTAGTATCAAATTGGCAGAAATGTGCTTTTTTTTTTTTCCTTTTTAGATCTTATTTATTTGAGAGAGCGAGTAAGAGAGAGCATGAGAGGGTAGAAGGTCAGAGGGAGAAGCAGACTCCCCATGGAGCTGGGAGCCCAATGTGGGACCTGATCCTGGAATTCCAGGATCATGACCTGAGCTGAAGGCAGTCGCTCAACTGACTGAGCCACCCAGGTGCCCAGAAATGTGCTCTTAATAAAGAAATTGATCCCAAATGGCATAAAAGAGAACTGAACTGTGATTCCCTCCTTTAAAAAATTATTTATTTTATTTGACACAGAGAGAGAGACAGCAAAAGGGGGGACACAAGCAGGAGGAGTGGGAGAGGGAGAAGGAGGCTCACCGCTGAGCAGGGAGCCCAATGCGGGGCTCGATCCCAGGACTCTGGGATCAGGACCCAAGCCAAAGGCAGACGCTTAACGGACTGAACCACACAGGTGCCCCTGATTTCCTCTTTTTTTTTTTTTAAGGTTTATTTTATTATTTTTTTTAAGATTTTATTTATTTATTTGACAGAGATCACAAGTAGGCAGAGAGGCAGGCAGAGAGAGGGGGAAGCAGGCTCCCCGCAGAGCAGAGAGCCCGATGTGGGGCTCGATCCTAGGACGCTGAGATCATGACCTGAGCCAAAGGCAGAGGCTTTAGCCCACTGAGCCACCCAGGAGCCCCATTAATGTTTATTTATTTAGTTTAGAGAGGAATAGGAAGGGGGGGGGATGCAGAGGGAGGGAGAGAGAATCCTCAAGGAGACTCCCCACTGAGCATAGAGCCTGACAAAGGGCTGGATCCCAGGACCCTGAGATCATGACCTGAGCCAAAATCGAGTCGGAGGCTCAACCAGCTGAACCACCCAGATGCCCCAGATTCCCCCCTTCTCAGCTTGACCTAACCTGACACAGCTTTTAAACCATCAGGGCCCAGGGCCTCCTGCCATGCCAACAGCAAGACCAGCCGATGCCATGGTCTGTGGTCTTGTACTCACACTCCAGTAGACGTTTGCCAAACTTGCTTAACTTGTTGGCCAGTTACTGCCAAGAACAGTTCAGAAGCAGCCAGTCTGGCAGACCAGTGGACAATGCAAAACATCTCTATTCAATGTGTCGGCTCATTTACTTCCCTAGAGAGGCATTTTTGGAGCAACAGGAATGACAGTGAACATGGTGGAAAGAGCAAAAACTTTGGAATCAGAGGGACATGAATTTGAAACTCAGGTCAACTACTGTGTATTTGGGGCACTTACTTGAGCTCTCTAACCTGGTTCCATGTCTTTTAAAACAAGAGTAATAGTAACAGCAACTTCTAAAGGATAGCATTGCTAAGAAGCAGCAGCATGTGAGAGCCCCTAGAGGAGCTCAGTCAGTTAAACCTCCGACTCTTGGTTTTGGCTCAGGCCACGATCTCAGGGTCCTGGGATGGAGCTCTGCCTTGGGCTCTGTGCTCAGTGGGTAGACTGCTTGGGATTCTCTCTTTCCCTCTCCCTCTGCCCCCACTCTCAAATAAATAAAAAATCTTTAAAAAGAAGAAGAAGAAGGATGAGAAGGAGAAGAGGGAGAAGAAGGAGGAGAAGGACACAGAGGCCAAAAAAGAAAGCAGAAGATGAGCTGAAAACCCAGTTTTGCCGACTCCCGGTACAGTGCTCGTCTCACTGCGTGAGGAACATGGGGATCAGTCATCTAGTATACTCAACCAAAACTTAAAAAAATATTTAGTTAACATTGATTGAGAGCTGACTATTTTCAGGGGGAAGGGAAGAGTCTCCTGCCCTCCAGAATTCTCAATAGCCATTCATCTCTGGCTTAGATTTCAAACTCCACTCAACACAACAGAAGCCCTCCAACTGATGAGATCCACCTTCCCTAGAAGTGGATTAGGGTAGCAGCTGTTCCTTGTGTCTGCCCATTCCTCCCATCTCCCATCCCAAATGGCTTTTTTTTTTTTTTTAAAGATTTTATTTAGTTATTTGACAGAGAGAGAGAGACATCATAAGTAGGCAGGGAGGCAAGCAGAGAGAGGGGGGAAGCAGGCTCCCTGTTGAGCAGAGAGCGGGATGGGGCTTGATCCCAGGACCCTGAGACCACGACCTGAGCTGAAGGCAGAGGCTTTAACCCACTGAGCCACCCAGGTGCCCTAATTGGCTTTTCAGAAAATTCCTTCCATCCACACACCCCGGGCAGGGTTCTCTTAGTTTTCCTTGTGGTGTGACATTCATGGGGCAGTGTGCTTCTACTGCCTCAGAATCCTCTTTTGGGCAGAGGTAGGCTCTGCACAGTCTTTACCTTCAATTTTTGCAATCCCCCCAACAATCTTGAATTTGACAGGTGGGGAAACTGAAGCTCAAGGCCACAGAGCTAGTGAGTGGCAGGACCAGTGCCTGACGCCGCTTCCTGCCTTCTTGTGGCCCAGGACTAAGAGGGAGGCTCATCTGCCTACCCCGTCAGGGCCTCCAACTGAGGACAGAATTACCACCTAGAGCAGTGTCTCTGGGGGCAGCTAAAAGCTTAGCTGCCACAGGTTTCCTCGGATGGGAAGGTGAAGGAGCCAGGAAGACGTGCCCTTTCCAAGAGAAGGTGCCAAGTCTCCAGGGCAGGAAGGCAACATGAGTAAAGCCAGACCGCTGAGTAGGGGCTCCATGATGGGCCTGTACCCCCACATACCCCTCTGCTTCCCAGTCCCAGGGCTCCCAGTGGAATACAGCCTTCTCCTTACTCCCCTCTGGCCACTCTCCTTACTCCCCCAGCACTCTCAGGCAGCATCATGGATGGACACAAGTTCCTGGAGTCTTTCCCAATGGAGTAAATCCATTTGGGCATGCCAGTCACACCCAGGCCCTGCTGCTCAGCCTGGGACAGGTGGGGATACTTTCACTCCCCCAGTGGCCTCACCTCTGGCCCGTGGAGCTCGACCCTCATCGGGCTCCTTTCAGCCTCTGCCTGGGAGTCTTGGCGGACTCCGTGGGTCAGCTCAGCAAGGGAAGGGGGGCAGCCCCTGGAGTGGTGTTGTCTCCCCTCAGGATAGGCTTCTCCTGCTCAGTATGACGAAACCTGAGCTCATGCTTCTGCTCTCTTCTGACCTCCCTGGAGGCCTCACCAGCATCCCAGTCACCATCCTCCACCCACTGCCAAGCTCAGGGCAGGCTCGGACTTCACTTGTCCAGGGTCTCCACATTTGTCGGTAGTCAAGTTCTGTAGCCTTTATTTTTGTTTCAGTTGTCCCAGGGCCAGACTGCTGGGTCAAGATCCTAGCTCTTCTCTTACGAGGTGAGTGACCACAGGCAAGTCATTCAGCCTCCACTTGCCTCAGTTTTCTCATCCGGGCAACTGAGAAAGCTTCCTAACCCACAGAACTCTCTACCCATCCCAGTGCTGGCAGGTGCGCTCAAGTTGAGTCAATGGAGGTGAGTTTAATAAAGAGGTCATTTACCAAGATGTGTGGGCAGTGATTAGGGGAACCACAAAGCACAGTGCCATGCTCAAGGCTAGCCGCAGCGGAGAGCCTCTTCCTCTCAAGGCTTGAAGAGTCAAGGAACATTGCTGACTGTGTACACAGTTTCAGTGTGGGCCGACGGGAAAGTTCTGGAGATGGTTGCCGGTGATGGTTGCACACCAAGGTGAACGTACTTAATGCCACTTGAACTGTACCCATAAGTGATGCGGTTCGTGATCAAAGGAGCGAGACTGATACAAAGCGGAGGTCAAGCAAAGCTTTATTTCGTGCCAGCACCGAGAATCAAACTGACCGGCTGGGGCCATCTCTTACGGAGAGAGCAATGCCCCCCAACTTCACAGATTAGCTTTTTTTTTTTTTCCCCAAGATTTATTTGTCAGAGAGAGAGAGAGTGAGCGAGAGAGCAAGCACAGGCAGACAGAGTGGCAGGCAGAGGGAGAAGCAGGCTCCCCGCCGAGCAAGGAGCCCAATGTGGGACTCGATCTCAGGACACTGGGATCATGACCTGAGCCAAAGGCAGCTGCTTAACCAACTGAGCCACCCAGGCATCCCCACAGACTAGCTTTTATAGAGCAAAGGCCATGTGACTGAGCCTGGCCAATGAGATTGTCTCCACCTGGCCTGACTCGTCCTTGCATTCTGGGCTCTGTTATCTCCACCTGACCTGACCCATCCTTGTATTTGGGCTCTGTTATCAGGGACTGGTCGACCATATTTTACTGGCTTCCCAGACTTGCATTTAAGTAAGTTCCTCTGGGGGGGGGTCAATTTAAATTTTACTGGACAAACAACAAAATGGCTGTTTAACCGAGATGGAGTCGCTCTGGCTAAGTAGGCCCCTACAATAAGAATTTAAAATGGTTAATTTTGTGTTGTGTATATTTTATGACTTTTTTTTAAAGAAAGTTAAAGCACAGGGGTGTTGGAGGAACCTGCCCCGAGCTGGGTGGAGAGGGTCATGGGCAAGAGCTCTGGCCTTTGGTAGTGGGATGCAACGGGGTTGATGGCAATTCTGTAGGGATGAGTGTCCCATCCTCTCTCTCCTTCCCTCTCTGAGCTCTGTCAGTGCCTCCTACCAGTCACATCCAGTTAGCAGCTGGAGGGTAAGAGATCCCATTCTACAATGGTGCAGCTCTTTGGAAAACAGTTCCTCAAATGGCTAATCATAGGGTTAACATATGACCCAGCACTTCCACTGCTGGGTACACAATGACAAGAAATGAGAATATGTGTTTACACAGAAACCTGTACACATATGTTTATAGCAGCATTATTCATAATGTCCAAAAAGTGGAAACAACCCAAGTGTCTATCAGCTGATGAGTGGAGAAATAAAATATGGGGTAACCATACAGTGGAATGTTATTTGGCAACAGAAAAAGAAGGAAGTACTGCTACACGCAACAGCATGGGCAAACCTGAAAACACAAGGCTAAGTGAAGAAGCCAAACACAAAGAACATATTGCATGATTCCATTTACATGAAATGTCCAGCATAGGCAAAGCTACGGAGGCAGAAAGGAAACGGGGATTAGAGGACATTCCATGGAAGTGTTGTGGGTAATGGTCCGTACTTGTAACAATATTTGTTACTGCTGCCATTCCCACAACACTGCTTCCTGTTTGTTAGAAGCTGCCTTCCGCTCTCCAACAAATCATGTTCCTTCTTCCTCATAACGTTGTTTCAGAAACTTCTCCCCTCCGAGAGCTTCTCTAGTCAACCCCATCCATCCCTCACCACTTCCTCCCAACATGCCAGCCCTCTCCCACAGCAGTCCTTGCCTTTTATTCCTTGGCTCTGTTGTCTACAAAGTTTTGTGTCTATGCCGTCTTTTCCACGATATGACAAGCTCCTAAAAGTGGGCACCAGGCCTCCCTTTCTTCTGGTTTCTCCAGATGTGTCACCCAATTGCTCAGAGTCCTGAGTTGCCGTTGAGAGATGTGGGCTCACTGACAGGACTTGGTGGCCCCCAGGATCCAATCCCATAGTGCACAACCTTCCTCTGTGTGAGCACACCGAGCTTCTACATGGGGCTCCTTTCATATACACCCAGACTCTTTGACCACTTCCTCTCCCCACTGCTGTGTGAGCTACTCAAGGCCAGTGACCATTCTCAACGGAAATATGTAAACTAGAATACCGTTCATGTCTTCAATTTAATTCAGATGGTTTGGCAGGTTGGGTACATGTGGATGGTAGTTTTGGGGGTGCTGGTGGTCATAAGGGTTTTGTCGAGGTGTTAGCACAGATGAAAGTAGTTGGGCAGTGGCTGTGATGGTGACTATTTTTGGAGATGGGGATAGCATAGAAAGAGGGGTCTGTTGTCTGCCTTGTGACCTCACTAACCAAATTCCTTTTGGCTTCAGCTCTTGTCTCAGTATCTTGGCCAGGAATATTGTCCAGAGCCTCCTCAAAATTAGCTATGGCATCTGAGGCCTTTTCTTTGAGTTGAAGAAATACATTATCCTAGTGGGAAAATTGCCTGCTCAACAATCCCCCGTGTGTTAAGCTTTAAACTTGCCCTCCTCCCTCTCCTGCCCAAAGTCCCACTGTCTGGCTGCTGAGGGTGGGATGTGGCTCCTAAGCCAGATACATCCAGCACACAGGGCCAGATGGCCACTGGATTCCAGGGATGGCAGATCCAGGGACACAGATCTGGAATGGAAGCCCCAGCAGGGTACCAACCCTTTCTTCACTGCTTGGCCAAGGCCCTTGGTATCAGACTGTGAGGTGTGGGCTCCCGAGTGAGATGGTGGAGGTGGGCCACAAGGTCCCCACCTAAAGGGAAGCCCCCACGCAGGGCATGTCTGACCCTCTGGCAAGCAGCCCACCCTCAAGGGGCACCTTATCAGGCAGTCTCTGTGAGTCTAGCCATCATCACCACCCAAGCCATGGGGCTCTCTGTTTTCTCTTTCAAACTCTAGGCCAAGGATGGATAAAACTCAGACCCCTCTCTCCTGGTCCTCTAGGAACTACTCAAGTCAATAAGATGTCTTGGCTAAGCACCTTGCCCACATGAGGTATTTTCTCATCAAATTTCTAAACCAGGTCTCTCTACGACACTGTGAAGAAAGTTACTGCGTCCACTTTACAGAAGAAGAAAGAGCACCCAAGGAAGGTGAGTTGGTTTAATAATCCAGGTCTTCTGTCTCTACATGAAGTTTTTTTCACTCCACAGCTGCCTCCCAGCTGGGACAGGCCAGCATACTCAAAAGAAGTTTGCTAAAGGCTAAAACAGGTGTGAGACAGTTAGTTCTGCTTCCAGAGGTTCTGATGAGCTATAGAAGCCTCCTGTGCAAGGCCTTGCCTCGTCCCAGAAGTACCTTTGCATCCTGCCTGATGCTGTACCCAGAAACCCCTTCTTCAAAGCTGAAATGCCCTTTCCTCTCCTCCTCCCTTCTCTGCCCACAGGGCCCCTGCCAGACCCCCTTCTGTGGCCCTTGGAGAAACAGTAGATAAGGACTACATATCCCAGCCTGGGCCCAGGGGGCTGTACCCGAGGCAGGAGCCATTTCCCATACCACACTGCCCCCCACTGTAGATCTCTCAGCTCCCTCCCAGTAGATGGGGCTCAGGGGCTTTTTCTTACCGCTAGATCTACCCAAATCCTGTGCCAAATCCAAGCTCAGTGTCTGAAGGATGTTCCATCCCACCCCCCACATCTCCACCCACTATGAACGGGACAGAAGGTAAGTATCAGGAGATATAGAAATCCCTAGAGATGGATGAAATAAGAGGTGTGGCAGGAGAGGTCCCCAAACTTATCTTCATACACCTAAACAAAGAGGGGCTTTTCTTTCTTATGTTTGTGTTTAACTTGCACATGTGCCCAGTGTCTCCTGGGAGTGACTGCAAGTAAAACGAGATGACCTGCCTCTGGATGGTTAGGGAAAGTCCCAAGGAACTGTAGCTGTTACTAGCGAGGGTTGGGGTCCCTAACCAAGGGAGGGCTTAAAGACTCAGACACCATGTCCAGGGAACCGGGCGAAGGCCAGTGCTAGAGGACATGGCACTATTGGCACGTTTCATTACTCACTGTGCCTTCTTTCACTCTTGCAAGTATCCTAGGTTGACTGCCCCTCATAGACACTGTACAGCTGCTGACTCTGGTCTCCAGGCTTTGTAGAAGGGGAAATGATGATGTGACATCTGACAGTTTGCAGTGAACTTGGCGTCTAGAATTCTGCTGAGTGTTCAGTGGGGTTCCCACAGGGAGCTGCTTTCTTTCAACCTCAGCTTTTGGGGGGGTGGGGCAGCACTATTCAAGACTCAGCTGAGTAGCATGATACTTACTAAGCACCTACTATACCTGAAACATAATATTTAAGTCAGGAATCACTAGGTATACAATGATTTAATGCCTTTATGAAGTTTATATTCATGGGCAGAAATACAAGAAAATAATCAGTTATAATATGCAAAGAAAAAGGAAATAAAAAGAAGAAAATTTAAAAGTAATAAAAACGAGTAAGCAAAGGGTTGTAGGAACCTAGAGGAATCTGAAGAGAAAGGCTTGTAGAGGAGATAATAGTTGACCTGAGTTTAAAAAGTTTTATGTATTTATTTACTTAAAGTGCACTCTATGCCCAATGTGGGGCTTGAACTCATGACCCCAAGGTCGAGTCTCATGCTCTACTGACTGAGCCAGTCAGGTGCCCCAAAACATGGCTTTTTTAAACAAGAGAGGATTGGGGCTTCTGGGTGGTACCGTCAGTTAGGCATCTGACTCTTCATTTCAGTCCCGGTCATGATCTCAGGGTTCTGAGATCAAGCTCCGTCTCAGGCTCTGCTTGGTAATTGCTTGAGATCCCCCCTCTCCCTCTGCCCCTCCTCTGCTCTCAAACAAACAGAGAGGACCAATGGGTTCCAGGCTAATAGTCAAGACTTAAAGGTTTCACAGTGGCCTGTTTTTAGGAACACTGAGTAGAAATGGAGGGTTAGAGCCAAATAATGGGACATCCTGAATGCTAAGCTAAAGAACATGGGCTGTTATAGGCAACTGTTCCCTGAAGGTTTTTGGTGGAAAGCCTTTGACCAGCTTGCACTTTGGGGCAGCATTTCGACAGGAGCATGTACAATGGTCTGGAGAAGGACAATAAGGGCAGGGTTATGAGCTGTAGCTACAATATGAGAAAAAGAAGGGAGGTGGGCCTTGATTAGGGCAGAAAGAGAAGGCAGTGGTAGTGATGTGTAGGACTTGGAGTGATGGAATTTATCTGGAAGGGACAGGAGAGCTGAACTAATGCCAGGGTTCTTGTCTGGAAGACTACGGAGGCCATGGGACTGCTCACTCACTCAGGAGCACTGTTCAGCTTTCGAGAGGCTGTCCGAGGCACTTAGAAGATGCCAGTGGGGGCACGCGGCACTAAGGAGACAGGCCAGGCCTGTGCCTGTAGGAGTGAAAGATCCACGGAGGAGAGCAAAGGCCAGGGGCAGAAGGTAGGAAATGCCTCCGTTTAAGGAGCAAAGCAGGGTGAGAAAGGTGAGGGAGACAGAGAGATAGGACCCTGTTACCTTCTTGGAAGGTAAATCCAGGGAATCAAAAAAATGGGCTGTTTACCTTAGTGTTTAGTCCAACAGAACATCCTGCAATGATGGCAATGTTCCATTCCTGCTCCCTCCAGGACCGTAGCCAGGGGTCACATACACCCACTAAGCACTTGTCATGTGACAAGGAGAAACTGCGTTTTAACTTCAGAGTCAGCCCCCTGAACTTTTAAGACAGTAGTTTACAAAAAAAGGCTAGATGTAAGATAGGATTTCCGCAGATAGTTGGCAGAAGCAACACAAATAGTTTAAAAGTTTCTTGGCTGCATTCGACACAATACCTTGAGAAACTTTAGAGTGAGTGCCTTTGGAATGGGACTTAATTCTCAATGAGTTTATCTGAATGAACTGGCTGAAGGGCAATTGCATTGTTTGAATTGCTGAGAATTCTCAACAAACCGCTCATCTGAATTCTATTTCACCACAATGGCCCACCTCCTTCCAGCCGTTCACCCTTCCCACCCCCACCTCTTAATCAGCAGCACAGGAGTTCCATCTCATGACCTCGCCCAGGGAACACAGGCTTAAGGCACTAAAGCCCACTGCAAGGATTCCAGGCATGCTGGGCCCACACCCAGCTGGTTCTGCAACCAGCTCTGTCACTGGACTTTCCAGCAGGTAACCCCATCACTGCATATCCAGAGCCCAGGCTCTCATACCTCAAGCCATTCATAGACATCTTGTTCCCTTCCCAGAGAACAGTTTTATACACTAAGAGTTTTACAAAATCCAAAATAATTTTATTCACTTTTTCAGATTTTTGCTTCCACGAGGTGTTCAGCAAACATGCTAAGGCGACAGAATGTCTAGTTGGTCACGACATGCAACGCTGACCAATTGGTTGATGACAGCAGCGACCACGCCCACCTGAGCTACTGGTCCCACAGCACAAAGGGGGTTTGCGGGAACACGCGGAACCACACAGCGATCAGCAACCTGAGGTAGGTCTCTTTACAGTACAAAAAACTTCTACACCAGTGTGAGACACTGATTAGCAAGAGCTGCTTAAAGTCGCAGACTTTGGAGAGAGACAGACTGTGTGACGACTGCAGTGAGAGAGAACAGACCCACAAACTCCTGAACCCTGTCACTGAACTGTGGAGGCGTGGGACCAGGCAAATGACAAAGTACCACTGACGAAAGCAGCAGCTGGCCCGGGGCTTTGGAGCCAGCAGGTGTGGGAGCTGGAGAGCTCTGTGCAGTGGCCAGCATTTGGGAACCTGAGGCAGTGGGACACGCTGTGAACAGACTTGATTCTGGTTAAGAAACAACAGCAAAAAGAGGAAGGCAGGAAAGAGACTCCCCCTGTCCGAGGAATGTTCTGTGATTCTCATTCCTGACGAAGGGAGTGAAAAGGGGGCTGGGGCTCTGCCCCACTGCTCTCCTGAAAGAAACAGTGAATGACAACAGGACAGAAAGCAGGAGCCCTGAGAATTCACGGCGCTCTGCGTGGCCTCCGGCAGCCCTGTCCACCCCCCACCCCACTGGGTGTGGCTGTGAGGAGGTGCAAGGGGGCCACCGGGAGGGCCCACTATTGCCACACCTCTTCCTTCTGGACGCCCAGAGAACCCGGCACCGTGAAACCACCAGCTGAAGAAGAACAGAATGCTACCCTTCCTACAATCTAATAGCAAAATCAGATCTCTAGTACAGCAAACTGTACAAAAATGATAGAAAGGAATTTGCACTGTTATCAGGACAGTGCTTATTTTAATATAAAATAAACAGCTTACATTTTCACTGTAAATATAGGCTATGTACAGAATTATATATAGATATAGCTACACGTATAAAGCTTCATTATAGGCCTCTGATACATTTATAATAACGGTTCCCTGAACCCTTTAGAGTGCAATTAAGAACAAAAACTAAATTTTGTTTACATGAATATGGAATAAATACAATAATCAAAATAGGACTCTCCCTAAAATTGAAACACACAAGCCAATCCTGAACTGCTGTGCGAAAGATAAAACTGGGAAAGGCAGGAGGAGGCGATGAGGGGCCCGCCCAAGGCAGGGAATGGCAATGCTCCAAGGAAAAGAGAGGGCAGCAGGGAGGAGTTAGCCCTTGACAGCGACCTTGTTCTCCACAGCGGCAAACATGGCATAGAACCGGGAGCTGTCATTGGACAGAAGGACTGATGGGGTGTCGAACTCCACCACCTGCAAAGGAAGGAGACACGTCACTTGGGGTCACGCAAGAACCACAGCCAAGAAGGAGATAAACCCCAAAGCCCCCTGGGGACAGAATCACAGTGACAATTCCATGAAGTTCTGCCATGCCCCAGTGGGTTCCACTTTTGGTTTTTTCTTTCTGCTAACCACGGTATAAAGGACAGGTTAGGGACAAAGACATCCAGACCTCCCTCACATAAATCTCAGGGAGAAAAAAAATTGCAGCTCAAGTCAAGGGCATAGTAGGCAAATGTCATCTTGTACAAACTGATCCTAACCTACAGATGGAAAAAGAACAGCTCAGAATACCCAGCTGGCAGAATAAAAAAAGGAAGTAAGAGATCTAGTCAGTCACTTATGCACTCCTTTGATGGACTTCTGTGCAGCCACAAAAATCCTATTGCAGCAAAAAATTGGAACAATATATTGGTATAGCCTGGCTTCCATAAAAGAGGCAGAAAATGTCATCTACTCACTTTCCAGCCTTTCTTGCTACAGGGTCAAGGCCTGGGGCACAGCCTTGACTAAGGAGAAGTCTCTGGGCGCTTCTAGGAAAGGCTGCTCTGCCCAGTAGATACAGGCAGAGGACAAAGTTCGCTTCCCCAGGCCTGGCTACACGAGGCTATGACAGCGGGTGCTACGCAGACAGCCTGGCCCTGGAGGGGGACAGGAGGTGGGTACTGGCTGGAGGCTGACACAGACCCTGATGGTGCTGAGCTGCTGAAGAACCAACCATTTGGCCTCCTGCCGTGGGCTGAGGGTCTCCTGCTGTCCAAGCCTCTTCCATTCTGCTACTGTGTGTCTGCTGCAGAGTACGTCCTATCCACTAGAGTCGGTGCGTAGAGACGCATGAAACAGGCTGGCAGGGGCAAACGGATGTCCCCGGGGAGGGAAAGGACTCATCTTATTTTTGCCTTTACGCTTTTTTCATGTTTTTCAGGCTGTCCTCAAATGATAAGGGAATTTTACTTCACAAGAAACAAAAATGAAGGGACAGATAGAGTTCCTCATAGAGAGCCAATCGATCCCCATTCCAAAACACTAAGCCACTCATAGAAACAGAGTGGTCTAGATGCGTGTTTTTAAGAAAGAATTTCCCGGACGGTGTTCTTGGCCCCCTCCGCTTTATACACTCTACTTAATACCTACGCACAGAGTAGTAGCTATTTGTACTGTGAACCGGAATCTCAGTGAACATTTAGGATAATGCAAAGACAGTAGCAAAACCCGCCAATGTTCACATAATTTCAAGATGAGGAGAAAAACCATGAACTCCTATGTTCTCTCAAACTCAGTTCTGAGGCCCAGCCTCCATCTGTTGTAGTAACTGTTTTCCTCAGGACTTCTCCACAGACAGAGGGACGGCGTGGTTGGGCTGTGTAAAGCACTGGCTTTGGTTTGACTTCTCTACAGACAGAGGGACGGCGTGGTTGGGCTGTGTAAAGCACTGGCTTTGGTGTTGCCGGCCTAGCTCAGTTCCTGCTCTCTCCCTTCCTGTGGACTAGAGATAGGTTCAGTTCCCTGAGCCCATGTTCTCTTCTGGAAGGCAGGGCTGACACATCTGCGTCTTCCTCGGTGGCGGTGATGACTAATTACGCGTTGGGAGGCTGTACGTACAGCCCTTAGCGCAGTGCCTGACACAGTAAGCCGTCAATGGAAGTGGCTATTATGGGGGCCTTATTATTAATCACACAAGACAAGTCACACACCGCAAGTGGCTTGTTGTTTCTGCCAAACCACTAATTTCCTGCCATCCCAGGCACACACAAAGGAGCTATCTGTCCAACATAAATTTACTTAACATCGTGACATACTTAACATCTACCATGTGCAAAGAATGTCGCATGGGGCCCTGCCAGGGACCCAGAGACAAATAAGGCACGACCCCTGCCCTTAGAGAGTTTACAGTCTAATAGGGGAGAGAGGGCATTAGCCAGTGACCCTCAGAGGAGGCAGAGGAGCTACACGAGAGGTACACAAAGTTTCAGGTGGCAGAGTGTGTCAGGGTGTGGGAACCGTGCCTTTGAGAGGGACAGGCAGGCTGCAAGCAGACAGATATGGGGATGTGGCAGAGGGAACAAGAGGAAAAGGCACTGGAGGTACATGGGACTGTGTGAGGAAAGACACGGAGGGGAGCCAGTTTAGGGGATGCAATTTGTTTTTTTTTTTTTAATTTTTTTTGTTTACTTGACAGAGAGAGACAGTAAGAGAGGGCACGCAAGCAGGGGGAGTGGGAGAGGGAGAAGCAGGCTTCCCGCCCAGCAGGGAGCCCAATGTGGGGTTTGATCCCAGGACTCTGGGATCATGACCTGAGCCAAAGGCAGACACTTAACGACTGAGCCACCCAGGAGCCCCAACGCAAGATTGTTTACAGCCACCGACACCTGCAAGAAGTGAGTGGCAAAGGAAGGCAGCCGGGCTGGGTTAGACTGTGGGAAAGCTTGGAACAGCAGTATAAGAAGTCTGGCACCACTACATGATTGCGAAAAGCCAACTTGAAGTGGCTGGACTCAGTACACCTTGGGCAATTCCTGTGTATGTGAGTTAATTAATAAGTACAAAGGCTCTCTGACCTAGGTCAAAGTGTCATTTTTACAGACAAGAAAAAAGCAGGTACCAAAACAAAATGAGAACCAGTTAAGAGTGCCCCTACTCGATCTCTGGTATGGGAGGGTTTCTGGCTTGGGAGGGCTGTATCCCTCCCAGCGGCAGCCAGATTAGAGTTGCTAATGCTGCTTATCTGAAAGCTAACAATCGCAAGAAGATGCCAATCAGCCCAATCCTGCTAGGGGCCAGTTTCCCCCAGACAAGGCCACATGCCACGTCATGGTCCCTCAGGGGCTCAGTACCTGTCCCTGGGCCAGCACCATAATCCTATCAGAGCCGAGGACTGTATGTAGGCGATGGGCAATGGTCAGCATGGTGCAGTCAGCAAATGCTTCTCGGATGGTCTCTTGGATTAGTAAGTCTGTCTCTGTGTCCATGGCGGCTGTGGCTTCATCAAGAATCAGAATCTGCCACAAAAGAGAGGAGAAAGAGAGATACAAACAATTCCCTAAGCATTCTTCTCAATCTGCGTTTCGCTAAAATGTATTTCATTATTTAAGTTTTACACCATACTCTGTTTTTCCTCAGTAGGTACACGCCTATGTAAAAGGGCCATCTTGCTTAGAACAGATACAGCTTCAAACCCGCATGTCTGCCTTCCTTTCCACACACAAAAGGATAAGCATATAACACTGATCTAACAAAACACTTGCCCCCACTTGCTCTGTGACCCTGAGCATGAATAGAAATCTTTCTGGATCTTCCTTTTCCAGTTACAAAATAAGGGGACTGGATTTGATGGCCTGGAGGTCTCTAGGTCTATGGTTTCCAACAGTACTACCACCACTCACTGGCCAGAAACAAAAGTCACCCTTGGAAATGAAAGGCTTGGGGAAGTCTGAAGGCTCAAAAACACCTGTATACCCAGATGGTGTCAAGGTGAATTTAGAAACATCTCTGGGGCCAGGAAAGCCTTTGGACCTCATGGCGAGGGGAAAGGCCATTCTTCCCCTTGCCTGCCACTCCACAGACCGCCGTACCTTACAGTGACGGAGCAAGGCTCTGGCTATGCACAGGAGCTGCCGTTCCCCCACCGAGAAGTTATCTCCATTCTCCATCACTTCAGATTCAAGTTTCAGAGGTAGCTGAGCAATCTAGGGAGAAAGGAAGTAGAGACGTGAAGAGTCAAAAAAAAAAAAAAAGTAAATCTAGGGGGGGAAAAAAACTGAACTAAATTTTGTCCAAAATCCAGTGGCAAAAATAAGCTATTCTGAAACAGATGCAACAAAGATTAGCCAAGAACCCGGCTCACCTAGAAAGAAGGTACAGGGGTGATGATCATGTGTACTAAGACCCTCATTTTCCAGGACAGTCCCTGTTTCAAGTATACTATTCTGTTAGCCTTATACCATTCAAAGGTCTTAAAATTCCAGTATTTTCATATCCCCAAACCCTGTCAGATTGTGGCCCTAATCTTTGGTTCTGAAAATATGGTCATACCATAGGAGATGGGGAAAGTGAGATCACTCTTTCTGATTTCCAAGGTTGTAAGTTTATGGCTGTCAAACCTGCCTTTATAATAAGCTATAAGCCTATCCTTCCAATGAAATCGCTGGAAGAAGCCCGGTATTATAGTCATAAAGGCAGAACTGACCTAGCTGAATCAGGGCAGGGGATCCTGAGCTTAATTCAGCTCAGGGGCATGAGAGATCCTACCCATCCCCCACTCCAGGGCAGGAGGTATCAGTCTGTCCACCGTGGCCTTGGGAGGGTGCGTGCTGAGTTACCCTAAGAGGTCAGTGACCCCATACGCATGCTGCATGCTTTCTGCAGACTTGATACATATCCAGATGCTGCAAAAGCATGTTACACCATTATGATGAATAAAACAGAAATGAATGTAAAAGCATTATGGAATTCTGAGTGTTTGTCATTAATACCTTGGTTAATCAATGGATAGCAAAAGCGCAATATGACCACAGTTGAGAGATACCAACTTTGAAGCCCTTTCTGAAATGTCTGGGAAGCCTTATCTAAAGTGATCCCACACAGATAGCCTGGAAGTAAAGAGCCAGACCAGGCTGGACAGAGGCAGCCAGAGCAGGCTGGGGAGTGACCTCAGCACAGTTACGGTTCCAACCTTTAAATTCCAGTGAAGCAGTCCCTTGGGGCTTTACTTACACATTCTTTCATGTGTGTCCTTTCTAGGGCATCCCAGATCTGGTCTTCAGTGTACTGGTTGAAGGGATCCAAATTTGACCTAGAGAGAAGCACGGGAGGAATTTCCCAGTGATTCAGCATGTAAGTGACCATACTGCAAAGGCGGTCTGTGGTAGAAGTTTAAACACGCACGGGAAAAGGAGGGACCGAACTCCTCAAGGTCACAGACGACTGGCTCCCTAACCAGCCTTAGGCAGCAGTGAGAAATACTCCTGTCTCCCTGTCCCAGGAATGTATCTGAGAACAGGCTGGGCCACTCCGTCTTCTTTATAAAACTTTATTTCTTTTAACGTGTACTACTTTCATTATGTAAATAATGCAGATCAGTTACAGAAAAATTAAAAAATACAGATACTGAAACATAAAACCAAAACCAATGTTTTCATCACCTCAAATCAGACCCTCGGAAGCAAACACTGTTAGCACTGTGGCATATACAGGTTGAAATACATCTCTCTGTGTGTACAGTTTTAGAAAAACAGCCTCTTTCTTCCTGATGCACTAGGGTGAGAGCCTGTCAGAGCAGGTACTCAAGGGTGGCTGGCGGACCAGGAGGAGGAGCCAATCCAGTGGAGGAGAAAGAAGGGCCTGAAGAGCAACTTAGGGGAAGGAATTTACTGGTACAGAAAACCAGTTTGGGTACCATTACTTGCTTAGCCACAGTAGCTATCTCGAGAACATCGAGGATGTTACTAAAAGAACAGGACTCGACATTTCTGGAAATGTTAAGATGGGGGAAACAGCTCTTTGTCATGGAGGAAGAAGGTGGAGAAGTGGTGGTGGAACGGGTAACTGGGGGAAACTGGGAGGTTACATTCCTTTTGGGGCATCTTGTCTGTCTAAACATGACATTTACAGGTCTAGTAACCTGAAAGGTATTAGGTGTAATTTGCTTTGCTCATGAACTTGGTCTGCACGTATGGGAAACAGGAAAGTCTTTGGGAGAACTTGAGCTCCACATCTCATTTGTCTCCGCGTCTGGGGTTACTAACTCCAGGCACGTAAATGCAAGCAGGACGTTATCCCAGAACTCCACCGAGCCCCAGTGGGCACCTGCCCTGCTCATCCCTTCGGGCCCCTTCTAGACTCTTCCAGGAGACTCTAACTGGCTCTGTTCTCTTGTGCCTCTTGCCCTTTGCACATGGAATATGTGCACCTCTCCTCACCCTTTCGCTTGAGAGACTGGCAAAAGCAAGGGCTCTGGGGCCAGACTTGCTGATTCATAGCTTCTATCTATGGCGACTGTGTGGCCCTGACGAAGTTAGCCTAATTTCTCTATGCCTCCGTGCCCTCACGTGTGAGACAAGGATCCAAAAGCACCTCCTTCAAACGTTGGGATGGCTGCATTTCACGTGTAGAAAGAATTCAGAGTGGCCCCTGCTGCATGGTTAGCATTGTGCATGTGGGAGCTATGATGATGATGATGTCATTGTTGGTATGCTGTTACTCCCTGGCTAGGATTCCTTCTTGTCCTTCAGGTCACAACTCAGATGCAGAAAGCATCTCCTGACTCTTCAAGCCTGGACTTAGGTGTCCTCATGCCCACCCTCTTTATGGCACTTGTCACTCTGTTCATTTGTCTCTGCCCCCATTGCATCAGGGTCCTTGTCTGGATCTTCTTCGCTGTTGAATCCCATGTACACTGTCTAATATTTGTTGTCAGAATAAAAGAACATAGAGCCTTACTTGACTTCCTGATAAGAGCCATCAGTATATGACAATTTAAGCATTTTCTGTCACGACAGAGGCAAAGAACAGTGTTAGTGGAGGGAGTACGTGCCCCCGTCGATCCAGGCAGACTAGGCTCAAATCCCCACTCTGGTTCTAATCGTCTGCATGACCTTGGGCAAACCGCTCCTCAGTCTCCTCCTCTATAAAATGGGGATATAGTGACATGACTCATTAGGCTGCTGTAGACATTAGAGACAGTACCTACAGCAAACATTCACACAGTGGCAGCTGTTAAATGGACAAGGTATATACAGACACATTAGCCACCTGGTCCAGTGCTTGGTGGCTTTCTGATTTATATTCAGTGCACTTTCCAAGTGGACACAGTAATCCCAGGATCCTGAATACCAGGCTCAAAAAAAGAGTTCTGATAAAGTCCTATCTGTGCAAAGTCTAGATGGGGAAGACTGATCGTCTATAGGCATACCATCTAATATCTAGTATCTCCATAGGTCTATCTCTTAAACAAGAAGGTGGGCCAATTTGCTGATCATCTGAACTGTGAAATGGCAGACCATGGGCTAAGTTTAAGGAGAACAGCACCTGTTTCTAATCACACTGGAAGTCCCTAACCCTCCCTGCCTCTCTAACACTCCAGAGTCCGTACAAAAATCTGGGTTGTCAAGATCAGCATTTACTGTTCTGTTTTTGTTTTTAAGACTTTACTTACTTATTGAGAGAGAGAGCAAGTGACAGAGAAAGCATGAGTGGGGCGGTCAGAAAGAGAGGGAGAAGCAGACTCCCTGCTGAGCAGGGAGCCCAGTGCAGGGCTCTATCCCAGGACCCTGGGATCATGACCTGAGCCAAAGGCAGATGCTTAACCGACTGAGCCACCCAGACACCCCTGCCCAGTCCAGTTCTTCATTTTGCCATCCTCCTAACACAGAACTCCCGGTTCCTTGACCCGGTTCCTGGGTTATTGCTGGTGTAATTCATTAAAATGAGGTCATTCCGGGGCAGTGGAGTAGAGTGGGTCCTTACTCCACTATGACTGGTGTCCTTATAAGAGAGGGTCACGAGAAAGCAGAGACATAAAGGGAGAGGACCATAGGACAATGGAGGCAGAGATTGGAAAGATGCGCCTTTAGCCAAGGAGCACCAAAGATCACTGGCAGGCCACCAGCAGGCAGAAGAGGCAAGGGAAGGATCCTCCCCTCCACGTCTCAGAGGAGCACGACCCTGCTGACACCTGGATTGCAGGCTGCTAGCCTCCGGAACTGTGAGAGAAGTTCCTGATGTTTTAAGCCACCCACTTTGCGGCTCTGCTGTGACCTCCCTAGGAACGAATACAGCCAGGAAGCCCACCACACACCTCTTCTCAGACACAGCAGCACGTAGGTGTGGAGCCTGCTCACTGGGGAGCCCGCCCATCAAATCCTCCGCGGGAAGACTCAGCAGACACGGGGCAGGCCTGACATTCAGCGCTCCTAGGCCCATCCCACCCAAGGAAGGAGCCTCCAAAAACCAGGCTATGGGTTCCAGATATATAGGGAATATTTACACACACCAGGAGGTGGTATACATACACATTAAGACACACCAGACCAATATCAACAGGGAGCTCAGTCAGGAACAGAAGAAAACACAAGCTCATTAGAGAAGCCAGATGGCCCTGAGTCTGATCCACAAACAGAAGTGAAAGCAAAGCTATGCATTCACAACATGAGAAGTTTTGGCTGGGTGGATGGAGAGAGAAAGAAGGCATCTGAACAGGAAGGTACGTATTTTTAGTGGCCAGAACTCCTGGGGTCCTAATGTCACCAGAAGTGCATTTTCATCTTTGGTCCTTCATATTTTCTTTTTAGCAGTATTCTCAGCTTGCCCCTTGGCCATGGCTAAAAGAGGGCAAGAATCTCTCCGGGAGCATGAAAGGATCCTCCCTGACCCGTGGGAAGACACTGCTGCACCACACTATCACACCATCGGGATGGGAGCGTCCTGAGCAGCTCAGGCCTCCGCAGGGCACCCGGGACCCACAGACTTCCTGCTAATGGGAGCTAAAGGAGAACTCAAAATAGTTATTCAGAAATACGGACTGGTTTTGGCCTCTTTTTTTTTTTTTTTTAAAGATTTTATTTATTTATTTGTGAGAGAGCGCGCGCGCGCACAGGCAGACAGAGGCAGAGGGAGAAGCAGGCTCCCTGCTGAGCAAGGAGCCCGATGTGGGACTCGATCCCAGGATGCTGAGATCATGACCTGAACCGAAGGCAGCCGCTTAACCAACTGAGCCATCCAGGCGTCCCTGGTTTTGGCCTTTAGTTGTTAAGTGTAAAATGAGGTAGAAAAAAGCTAGAGGTGGGAAAAGGGACACTGCAGGGAGGAGAGTAAATGAGAGGGACTCAAGAGAGCAGCAGAGAGTGTGTGACTTTTTTTTTTTTTTCCCCAAGATAAGGGAGAACTATGTGAATCTAGAAGCAGATGAGATTTTGAAGATGCTGGAAAAAGAAAGGTAACAAACGTCAAGGCCACCGGGGCGTCTGGGTGGCTTAGTCATTAGGCGTCTGCCTTTGGCTCAGGTCATGGTCCCACAACCATTTTTTTATTTAAAAAAAAAAAAAAAAAAAGTAAGGGACACCTGGGTGGCTCAGTTGGTTGGACAACTGCCTTCGGCTCAGGTCATGATCTCAGAGTCCCGGGACTGAGTCCCCCATCGGGCTCCCAGCTCCACGGGGAGTGTGCTTCTCCCTCTGACCTTCTCCTCTCTCATGCTCTCTCCCAAATAAATAAATAAAATCTTAAAAAAAAAAAAAGTAAAATAAAAGTCAAGACCCCCAAGGAAGCAGGCTTCACTCTGGTTGTTGGAAAGACGGAATACCTTCCAAGGTCACGGTGGAGAGTGGGTACTGTGAGAACTCCAGGAGGTGACGGAGGACACGCTCTCAGGCGTGTGAGAGCACCCACAGCCAGGGTTCAAACGCCTATCTTTGGGCAAAGTATCTCACCTCTCAGGGTTTTGCTTTCTTCATCTATAAAATTGGCACAATAACAGTACCTCCTTCCTGGGGTTTTGAGTATTTGACAAATTAATACAATTAAAATGATTATGACAACATCTGCCACACACTAAGTTCTCAATAAGCTCAGCAACTTCCGTTATTGTTGCTCTTTAGAACAACACTGTCTGGCATAGAATGACCTTTCCCTTTGTTTTTTTGTTTTTAAAAATTTTATTTATTTGACAGAGAGACAGCAAGAGAGAGAACACAAGCAGGGGGAGTGGGAGAGGGAGAAGCAGGCTTCCCACTGAGCAGGGAGCAGGTCTCGATCCTAGGGCCCTGGGACCATGACCCGAGCCAGAAGCAGATGCTTAATGACTGAGACACCTGGGCACCCCTTCCCTTGTTTTTTAAAGATAATTTTTTTAAAGAGCCAATTTAGGTTCATAGCAAAACTGAGAGGAAGGTAAAGATTTCCCATCTGCCTTGCCCAGAATGGCTTAGCAAATGTTGGATAAAACCTAGTGTTCTTAAAACAAACAAAACAAAACAAAACAAAACCTAGTGTTCTTGATTAGTTATTCTAGACTTCACATTACTTTCTGATATTGAGACTAAAAAGCTTTTGGGAAATTCCAAGTTCCACAGAAACAAAGACTATATTAAAAAAAAAAAAGAAGAAGGAAGGAAAAGAGAGAGAGAGAGAGAGAGAAACAAAGAGGAAGAATGAGGAAAGGGGCCCTCCTTCAACAAGAGAGTAATTCAGAGACAACGATGAGACCTAGAGATTCTAAGAAAGAAGCTGCTTCAAAGTTAAAACAGCTTCCATTCCCTCTAGAGGGCTAACTGCTTCTGTCTGAAGGGATCTGGGCCCAGAATGAACCAAAGCAGAATGGGTCAGTTGTGCTCAGTAATTTTTGCTGTGATTTTGACTTGGGAACAGAAATATTCCTCAAAAGTAAAAAAAAAAAAATGTAATGGGCAGATGGAAAGGGATTGAGGGTGTGTGACTAGGAAGAAATGAGAACACTGCTTCTTGTAATGAATGGCCACCGAGCAGAGATGCTCCGGGTGATGAGAAGATGCCCAGTCCCTACAAGCAGACCGAGACTCACAGAGAGAGTGACAGCTGAGGATAACTAGTCTTACTGAGAGGCAGATTAACCGCCAGCCAAGGTGAGACTTAAACTGTCCCCAAGGATGAAATGACTCCAGCAGGGGCTGGTAAGAGCAGAGGAGAGGGATCTCAGAAAGCACAGGGTCCTCTGGGGGAGGGAAAGGAAGGTAGTTACAAGGCCATGAAAGAGGAAGGTCAACAAAAATGTTTAGGGTAAGCCACAACAGCCAAACTATGGAAAGAGGCCAGATGTCCACTGACGGATGAACGGATAAAGAAGATGTGGTATATATCTACAATGGAGTATTATGCAACCATCAAAAAATGAAATCTTGCCATTTGCAACAATGTGAATGGAACTAGATAGTGAAAGTAAGTTAATCAGAGAAAGACAATTATCATATGATCTCACTGATATGTGGAATTTAAGAAACAAAGCAGAGGATCATAGGGGAAGAGAGGAAAAAGTGAAATGGGACAAAACCAGAGAGGGAGATAAACATTAAGAGACTCTTAATCTCAGGAAACAAACTGAGGCTTGTTGGAGTAGAGTGGGGTGGGGTGGGATGGGATGGGGTGGTTGGGTGATGGACATAGGGGAGTGTATGTATTGTGGTGAACGCTGTGAATTGTGTAAGACTGATGAATGACAGACCTGTACCCCTGAAACAAATATGCATTATATGCTAATTTAAAAAAATTAAAAAATATATATTTAAAAAAGTATTTAGGGTTGGGAGAAGAATAAACCTGTTGTCTTAGAGCCAGCTACCAGGGCAAAAGGCACAAGAAAGGGACTAGCTGGATAAGAGAGGGCTGGATGAAGCTATTGAAATGGACCAAGAGTCCAGCTAATCTAGGGAGCAGTATGGCCCTCAATGATCTGGTCTGTGATTCAGATTATATTTGTATGATAACAAATCAGACATTTTTATCTTATTACCTTAAGTTTTATTTGATTTTGGTTTTACCTTGCTTTCACTGAGAGATCTTTATGGTTTTTTCTTTTTAAAGATTTATTTAATTGAGAGAGAGAACAAGTGGGAGGGGCAGAGGGAGAGAGAATCCCAAGCAGACTCTGCGCTGAGCTCAGAGCCTGATGCAGGACTCGATCCCACGACCTTGAGATCACAACCTGAGCAGAAACCAAGAGTCAGACACTCAACTGACTGTGCCACGCAGGCGCCTTGAGAGTTCCTTATGTTTTAACTGCATGTTGGTATCTCAAGGAGGTGGGTCCACCCTCACTGCTGGCTAATGGCAATGAAGATAGTTCCATGTTCAGGGTCTCCGGGAGACCACTGAGAAATAGCCGATCTATCCTGCCCTTGCCTTGGGAAACTGTTTATAGGCTTTCTAATTTTCTAAGAAAAGCAAAAGACCACCAAAAGCTGAATGTTCTTTGGGATTTATATGAGACCTGAGAGGATAAAGGGAGAAAGACAATAGGTCTGGGATTTAATTTGTCCTCAGGCTCTACTCTTGACCTAAAAAGACAAAATTACAGCTGACAGAACATGAAACTGATATGATTTCCTAAATTTGTACAGTTGACTGCCCAAATAGCACTCTGAGCTCAGTAACTAAAACTCTGGGCAGCAGCATACCTATTGTAAGCTTGTGCATCAAGCAGCATCATGTCCCTAGAGCCGGTAACAAATGGCCCCGACTCCCAGGGAAGCTGCACTTCCCTGAGTTTCTACGAACAGCGGTTACACACGCCAGCAGGTCAGTTCTTAACCATCAATTCTCGTATATACGTGCTGCCCAAACAAGCACTTAACCATTCACTCTAGAAGCCCCCGATTCACAGCCCCAAACGAAGAGCTGTGAAATTTACAAACAAAAAGTGAGGCTTCTTGGCAATGTATTTAAGAGAGTCAAGTTCAACACATTGCTTTTCTTAATTCTTTTCCAAATGATGACAAAAAAATGGTTCTTTTGTCCTAAGCCAGAAATTATAAGACCAGTTAAATTCTCAAAGACATTCTTGTGGCATCTAAAAATAGGAATTTACAGGAGAGAAGAGCAGATTTGGCAACATCTCTTGACTTCTTAATTTTAGACCTGAGTCTTCAATAAATTCTAATTCTCTTCTGACATTTGTTTGACCTTGTTATCTCAGGACCCAAAGAGAATGACTGAGCATCATCAACAGATCCAATCTATGCTGCCCAAATTCATTACTGTTTAGAGAAAATGCCAAAATAATATACCCAAGAGTGTTAACCCTACAGGTGGGTTGGTGAGAATTCATTCTGTCTATCAAACCTCCTTGAATCAGTGAGTTCAGGTGCTATTTCCAAAGAAAGGGAGGGGACCTAATTTTAAAGACAAGTCCATGGTTATTTGAAATTAAGTTGGTACCAATTTTTCTGAAGACTACTAAAAATTAAAGAAATTTAATTTAATTAAAAAAAATAGAAGTCCAATCTAGGTCAGCTATATAGTTAAAGCTATTTTTAGTTCAAAAGACAAGCAACTTGAATAGACATGTACAGGAATTATAGAAACTCATTGTTTCAAGGAGGCAAAAGCTTAAGACTAAGGGTGAGGGTAGGATAAGGTATAGGGAAAGTCAATGGGATTAAATATATGTCTTTCTTAGTTACTATTTTAACAGGTCAAGAGGAAGAATCTTAGGAGCGCCTGGGTGGCTCAGTTGTTAAGCGTCTGTCTTCAGCTCAGGTCATGATCCCAGGGTCCTGGGATCAAGCCCCAGCAGGTAGTCTGCTTCTCCCTCTCCCTTGGCTCCTTTCCCCTGGCTCATGCACTCTCTCTCTCAAATAAATAAATTAAATCTTAAAAAAACAAGATGGGATCAGGAGGGAGACAAACCATAAGAAACTCTTAATCTCACACAACAAACTGAGGGTTGGTGGGGGAAGGGAGGTGTGTGTGGAGAGGGTGGTTGGGTTATGGACATTGGGGAGGGTATGTGATATGGTGAGTGCTGTGAAATGTGTAAGCCTGACGATTCACAGACCTGTACTCCTGGGGCAAATAATGCATTATATATTAATAAAAATAATTTTAAAAAGAAGGAGGAATTTTATCTTAGGCACCCTGGCAGATTTCAGAGAAAGAGAGAGAGAGAGAGAGAGAGACATCATTCCAGAGTGAGAATCAAAGGTGGGGCAAGATACTGGAACATGAAAACCCATGAGTGATAACAATGCCTGAAAACCACCATGAGAACTGCCAGTTGGAGTGCATGTAGGACAGAAGACAATATGGAGTGGAAGGAAGACAAAGGGTGATGGGATGAGGCTGAGGGGCTGCTACTGTCCACTGCCACCATGTGCCAGGGTTGGTGACTGCATCATTTGTGGAACTTCTTCATTCTCCACAACAACACCCTTAGCAGTATCCCCATTTTACAGATGAGGGAGTGAGCTCAGGTTAGGTCAGATAACTTGTCTGAAGTCACAGAGCAGAGATCTGAGCCCAGATCTCTCTGACTTCTTCACCACCTGCGGCAGGGCCCTCAGCCCCCGTTTTGTGGAGCTGCCCTTCCTTCTGCAGGGAGAAGTACACGGTGGTGGGAAGAGCACTAGACTAGAGGTCCCTTGATCTCAGTCCTACACGGAGGCTCTCCTGTGCCCACCTGGCTTCAAAGTGCAGCACGGCGCCCACGGGTACTCGGGTCCTCACCTGACGGTGCCACTGAACAGCACCGGCTCTTGAGGAATAATGGACAGCTTGCTTCGGAGATCAGCAAGGCCAATATCACTGATTCTCACGCCGTCGATCTTGATGCAGCCCCCAGATAACTCCACCAGACGGAAGAGGGCCATCCCCAGAGAGGATTTCCCTGAGGAGTCAAAAGACATGCAGAAAAGTAGCTCACTTTGCAAATTTTGTGAAAACAGAAATTGGTTTTTCAAACCCCCACCACCACCCCGGGCACAATCATCCATTTTTCTAGTTCTATTCAATTATTATTTCACTGATTAACTAGGATGATGTAGAAAGTGATAGCCAGAAACAGAAAAAAATGCACTGTATATACAAATATATACATTTAAATCACACAGCTTCGGCCTGAGGAGTAAATTAGAACTTTCATGAGAGTAAATTAGAACAACGCCTGCTTTTCACCCTGTGAGTGGGTACACGGGCTTTCACACATCTCAGGCAAAGTGAGGAGTACAGAGTTCTTAGAGCCAGCAGCTAGGAGCAAAGGAGAGGACAAGATGTTTTCTTTCTCTTCTGTCCCCTTACTGTAGGTGAGAGAAAAACAAAACAAGACCTCCTACCATTCTTGCATAAGCACACAGGGAAGGAGTAGATATGTATTGTAGTTGACTCTATCATGATAAGGAACTGTGATAGAAAAGTGGGTCTGAGGGGCGCCTGGGTGGTCCAGTTGGTTGAGTGTCTGCCTTCAGCTTGGGTCCTGATCCTGGGGTCCTGGGATGGAGCCCTACATCGGGCTCCCTGCTTGGCAGGGAGTCTGCTTCTCCCTCTGCCCCTCCCCCATGCTCATGCTTTCTCTAATAAATAAAATCTTAAAAAAAAAAAAAAAAAGGAATCACCATACTGTAAAAAAAAAAAAAAAAGATCAAGTTGTTCTACTTTAACAAAAGATGCTAGCTGGGCTGGAAGATTTAATAGTTCTCTGGATCTAGACTACCTTCACACTGATGAATATGCTAGTAAGAGAGGCCATGAAGTCCTTGTAGTGATGTCCTTGACTATGGCCACGGCAGGGTCAGGGTTTAAGAGCCTCTGAAAAAGCTTGTTAGGGTTAGAGTTTAGACTTTGTAAGTCAGGCTATTTATATAGTTACTTTATTTTTTCCTGTTTTTCTCCTGTCACTACTTATGGCTTAATAGCCTTTTTTTTTTTTTAAGATTTTATTTATTTATTTGAGGGGTGCCTGGGTGGCTCAGTGGGTTAAAGCCTCTGCCTTCGGCTCATGTCATGATCCCAGGGTCCTGGGATCGAGCCCCACATCGGGCTCTCTGTTCAGTAGGAAGCCTGCTTCTTCTTCTCTCTCTGCCTGCCTCTCTGCCTACTTGTGATCTCTGTCTAATAAATAAGTAAAATCTTAAAAAAAAAGATTTTTATTTATTTATTTGAGAGAGAGAGAACATGAGAGGGGGAAGGAGCAAGAGGACAAGCAGACTCCACACTGGGCATGGACATGGGGCTCAACCTCATGACCCTGAGATCATGACGTGAGCCAAAACCGAGTCAGACGCTCAACAGACTGGGCCACCCAAGTGCCCCTGGTTTAATGAAGTCTTAATGAATAGCTCAGTCTGTCTTACCTGTGTTAAGGGGAATCACAGGAGAGGGACATCAGTCAGAGCTTTCAGGAAAGCAGGGTACCCCTGGGAGCCAATGTAGTAGAGGGAATTTGAGTGAGAAAGCAAAGAAAGAGCTTTGGGGACAGCCACCTTCCTGGACTGAAAATTCTCTTGCAGCGTAAAAACCCTACAGATATTATATTGTTCTGACATGAAATAATTCCTTCAAACAGGAAGCAGGAAATGGCTTTTTCTTCTCTTCTTAGCAGGTTCTTTAAAGTAAACTGGCCAGAAAAGATACAAGAGGTTTGGTTTTATTTTTAATGGAAAGAAACAAAGCTAGAAGAGTTTTGACAAGGAAGCAATGAGCCCCAAAAGCTGATGAGAAGTGAACCAGAGAGACTTCTTATACCAGGTGAAGTGGTCAGTAAATGAAAACAAGCCTCAGTCTTTGAAATGTTATTTGGGAAGGAAATGAATTACTCAAATCCTGACCCTAGAAATCTAAAGAGCATAGAAGTAATATAATAGGATTCTTAAGTGCGAAGTAAAACGCCTAAAATGAGAGCCAATTCTCTACTTCTTTGCAACTGATGTCAGATCAAGAAAATAATTTCTGTCTTCAAAGAACACAGGTTCCTTTTTAGCGCTACATTAGTGTCCAATAAATACAAGGCAACACTGGCATTATGTCACAGACAACTTACATCTTTCGTGTGTTTTGACCTCAAAGAAATAAGGATATTCACTGCAGTACAACTTGTAATAGTGAAAACCTGACAACCTCAGTGCCATACAACTGGAGACTGGTTAAATAAAAATTGTGGTACCTCATAAAATGGAATTTTATATCCTGCTGCATAGAATTCATGTCACAGGCTATTAATTGACATGGAAAAATATTTGGTAGATTTAAAGGCAGGCTATGAGACAGTGTGTGTAAAATGACCCCATTTTTGTAAACATATTTGTTGGTAGAAAAAGCCTGACAAGGAGCCCGTCTGGCTCAGTTGTTTGGGTAGCTGCCTTCGGCTGAGGGCATTATCTCAGGGTCCTGGGAGGATCTCAGCAGGGAGTCTGCTTCTCCCTTCCCATTGCCCCTCTCCCCCTGCCTGTGCTGTCGCTCTCTTGCAAATAAATAAATAAAATCTTAAAAAAAAATAAAAGCCTGACAAGATACCCACCAAAAAATATTAACGGCAACTATCTCTGGATAGTGGAGTTATGGGTGCTTTTCCCCTTTTGTACTTTGCTATATACTCCAATTATTCTGCATTGAGAATGTATACTTTTATGACCAGAAATAGCACTAAGTGTAACAAAAGCAGGGTTGAGAATACACTGAGAAAATTGGCTTCAGGGAGACCTTAGTCATCACTCATTAACATGGGGCTGGTTTGAAGGCATGAGAGGGATATTCAATAAACAGTAGTAAATCATGGGCCCCACGCTCAACTCTGATAGGTTCCAATCCTCCTCCAGAGGCCTTGGCTCACTCTTACCTGATCCGGTCCGCCCCACGATGCCAATCTTCTCCTTGGGTTTGATCGTGAAGGATACTTTCTTCAGAACCAGAGGGAGATTTTCTTGGTACCTCATTTCTGCATTCTCAAAGCTCACCTCTCCTTCCTGGGGCCAGTCAGGGGAGGGAGCCTTGTTCTTAATCCTGGCAGGTGCTTCCAAAGAGAGAGTCTGGGGAGACAGAAATGGCTGGGTCAGACTGACCAGATTCTGTGGGAGCTGCAAGGCTTTCAAAGAGAAGTAAAACCCAGACAGCCAAAGCAGCCACACAGAAGCAGCCACTGCCCTCTTCCTTTCCCAGGGAAGATGCCCTTGGCAGTAAATGCTTATCACCACTAAACCACACAGAGCGCAATGGTGACTAACTTTACACTTAGCAGTTTACAGTGGCAGCTAAGCAGCATCTTGGGGAGGGCAGTGGCCTTCCAACTGTCTTCTGTCTTACGGAATTTCTCCACAAAACTGTGGTCTTGGAGGCCAGGGGTGTGGCATGAGGCCTTCCACAGCTCCTCAAACACACCACTTTTTATTGGAATTCTTTCAGAATACTCTACTTGAGACAAGATTCCACCATTTGAAAGCCAACGGCCTAAACCCAAAAGAAGGAAACTACCATTTACTGAACATTTCATCAGATCCTGGCATTCTGACATGTCAGTCACCGCAGGAGACATGGGCTCGAAGCCCAGTCCGCCACCAATCGCTGTGTGTTCTGGACAGATCACTTCTTCACTCTAGGTCTTAGTTTCTCATCTCTAAGTCGTGGGAACCAGAGTAGAGAATCATGGAAATCCATTTAGCTTTAAAATGTTGTGTTTGATGTGACTGCTTGGGTAGTTTTTGTTACCAACAGTCCCATCTTTCAATGTTTGAAAATTCTCTGGCAACCAGTCATGGGACCTTACAGCCTCCTAGGGCAGTGAAAGCCAATGGTGGTGGAGCTCTAGGCAGGGGTGGGGGTGTGGGGCAGGGCAGGAGGGCGGGTGGAGACTGACGTCATGAACTCCCAACTGGAAGGGCTTCATGTTGGCAGAGGCATCCAGGCTGGGCACTGGCGGTGAGACCCAGTCCTCAGAAATGTAACTGGATTGTGCAGGGTCCCCTCTGCTACAGCTGACCATCACCCTGACCTCTTTGGCAAGAGACCCTCACCAATAGCAATATTAAATCAAACACTACATACCCACAGATACACCCACATACTGTCCACAGACATGGACACTGGGCAAAGAAGCCAATGGATAATAAATAAAGCAAAATAAAAATAAAATAAATAAAATAAAAGGAACAGCTATTAGCAGATATCTGTCTGCCATGGATAGCTATGTGTCATTCTTTCTGAGAATAAGAATTCGTAAGCTTAAGCAATGTCTTACAATTAATGAGGTTCATTGTCAAAACAGTTCAGGGAAGCATGTCTGCTGGAAAATGCAGTTTACATAATATGCTAGTTCTCAGCAGAAAGGGTAGTTTTTCCAAAACTATGTTTCTAAGTCAATTATTTGGAAATTGGGATATATTCTTCTCACATAAACCATGATCTAAACGCTGATAAGTCTCTGGGAAGTTCACAAAATACGTAACTGCTCTGAACTGAGTTACACTTGAGACCCTTAACTACTTGTGACTCTGCTTCTCTCTACAGAAAACTGCTTTCAGCGCCCCGGCTAGGACATGACCTGGCCGCAAGGTGCTGTCCTGAGGTGGCACTGAAGGGTTACCGAGGGAAGGTGGAAAGAATTGGTTCATCTCAATATCAATGAAATTAACTGGTTTCTAAACCAGGAATGCAGTTTAGAATTGGCCATGGAGCTTCTAAGACGTCAGACGCCTGGGTCGACGTATCAGATCAGATTGATGGTATCAGAATCTCCAGAGATGAGGCCCGGGTCTGTCTCCACCGGAGCTCAGCGGAGGATACCGATGGCCATCCTTGGTTAAGGACAAGTGAACTAGGGGCGCTTGGGGGGTCAGTCTGTTAAGCGTCTGCCATCGGCTCAGTCATGATCCCGGGGTCCTGGGCTGGAGTCCTGCACCAGGCTCCCTGCTCAGCGGGGAATCTGCTTCTCCCTCTGCCTCTCCTCCAGCTTATGCGCTCTCTGTCTCTCAAGTGAATAAATAAAATCTTAAAAAAGGAAAAAAAGAACAAGTGAACTAGAATAAGATTTAAAAAACTACATGGTTTTATACGGCATAAGGAAAATTACCTACATTCTTGGACACAATTCATAAAAACATTTAGAAAGTCTCAAGATAATCTCTTCTCCATTGCACACAGGCTGAAGAGACTGCTGGTCCTCGCCTGTGAGAAAACAAGCATCCTCCTTGCACCTCCACCTGAGGCAGCAAAAGGGTAAAAGGACCCCACAAAGAATCAAGATCACAGTAAAAGGCTTTCACATCCTGACCTTGATGTAGTGGTTGATCCTCTCCACTGAGGTGAAGCGGGCTTCTGTCTCAGATGCCAGTCTGACGGTGAACTGGAACAGCCCGGTTAACTGGTAACGGAAAGCAAAATCCGAGATGGAATTCATTACGAATACACATCAGGCCAACACTGGAAAACCTCTTCCACCCAGGGGATTACAGCTCAATACCCCAACGAGCCGGGCACCTGCAGCAGCTAGTTGGACAGACTGAGTCATTCTCAAAATGTTTAACACAATGGCCATTATCCCCCAATCAACAGCAATTCTCAGCAAAGGCAGGTGGCACTGTGGGACTGCTGGCACTGACCCCACCTGCCTCCGAGGGCTTTCCATCCTTCTTTACACTTCCAGCACACACATCTGCAGTTGAACAACTTCTGGGCTTCCTTCTGAACAGCCCGCACCTGCTCGGGCAGCCACAACTAATGGAGAGATGTATCGCCCTGAGAGCAACTAGTGAAATGTAGATTCCCTGGGCACCTCAGACTGAGGAGCCTGAACCCCTCTACAGAGAACACATATCCTTCCCTTTCCAGTGATCAAGTAAGTCTGTATAACTTGGACAGACATCTTTGGGAATCTGTGAAGATACGTGAGCTCTTGGTTTTCTTTGCCTACTTACTTATTTTGGTCTTTCCAATATGGAAAAATGTCAGACATATACAGCAGTCGAAAGGACAGTATAATAAACTCCAAGACCTTAAAAAACCTGTCAACTTAGAGACAATATTGTTTCGTCTATAGCACACCACCCCTCTGCATCATGGGAAAGCAGATCCCAGACATCCTATCCTTTCAACCTTAAATATTTTAGCTTGGATCTTTCCAACATATAAAGACTCTTTAAAAACATAACATCATTGTCCAATACCATGATGACATCTTAAAAATTAATAATAATTCCTTAACATCTTCAAATACTTAGTGCTCAAGTTCCCAACTGTTCTCTGAGCTATTTAAAGACCATAAACCATCCCTAGGGGCCGGGTCTACATATGTAATGGTTTTGGCAAAATCTGGGGCCTGAAAATAAAATGCATATAAGAAGCATAATGAGGACACAATATTTCTTAGAAGACCAGGAAGAGGCCAGAGATGAGAGGGTGGTGAACACAGAAAACTTTAATTAAGAAACCATTTTCAAAATTGTATTTATAAATAAATGGCACCTATTTCTTAAACACGTGCAACTGACTTAAATCCCTTTGTTCCTATATACCACTCGTACCTCTCTCCAATCTTCCCTGCCCCAGCCAAGTCCAGGCTGTCACTAAGAAGGCAGGTGGGCAGAAGCTCTAAGGAATCTCAAAGGCTGCGGCAGAGCCCCCTACCATGCCTCTCCTCGGCCAGCACAGGACTCAAGTGAGCATAAGTTCCATCCCCGAGACTGACCTGGACGGCGTAGGAGATGGCAAGACCCGAGTAGGCGGGGGAAATCTGCCCATGCATGAGAACGATCATCAGCCCAGTGGTGGTGATCAGGGCAATGCTGATCAGGTCCAGCCGCACAGCCAGCCACCGCATTGCACACGTGAACAGGAAGAAAGGACCTTGGTTGTTATCCAGGAGCTCCTGGTACCTGTGAGGGCGACAGAATACCTGACAGGCAAACAAGGTACCATAGCACCCTGAGAGCGGGTGACGTCACAGCTCTGGTGGGAATTACGGACGGAGGGCCAACTTATGAGTACTTCCTGTCTGTCACTAGGAGGCAGCTACAGAAATCTAAGGACTATAGAGTATTCCAGGTTCCGCACACAGGACGACTTGGGGTTTTCTAGTTTTACCCCTTCAAAGAAACATGTTCCAAGATGTTAGGGAAAAATATGTTAACGACAGAATGAATGCACAGCGAAAGGAGACCAAATAAGAGGTTAGCTAAGCTTTAGAAAAATGTCTTAGGTCAGGGGTTCCTTCCTCAAGGAGACAGGCTACACATGCAAACTGCAGAAATGCCCTCAGACCTGGAAAGATAAACTCGCAGACTGAAAATGGCGAGGTGGAAAATGTCTGCTGATGCACTGCTGTGGGGCAAAACGGTACTTGTTTCCAAGGCTGTGGAGCACAGAACCAGAGCAAAAACCACAGCAAAAGAGACCTGGACAACCTCTGCCACTGAAGGAGGGAGACATGACTGTCACCAGGGGTCCTAGAGAGTTGATCAGACCCCATCCAAAGGCCTAGGTGTCACATACACATATAGTTAGAACTCCAGAGCAGGAAGTCCTGCCAGGCAAATGTGCTTTGCTTTAAAAAAAAAAAAAAAAAAAAAAAATCGCTCTTCCTCTTTATGTAAGATATTTGGAGAAAATTTAGGAAATGCAGTAAAGAAAAAAATATAGTATTCTCACCACTCAGGTTTAACAGTCTGCCATATCTTCTCCCAGCATTTTTTCCAATACATTTAAATGTATGTGTGTATGTGCATATACTTGCATGGAGTGTATTTTACTGTTCTTCTCTTAAAGCGAGGATTATTTTTCTGAGTCGTTTAACCTAAACTTTCTTTTTAATTTAAATTCGATTATTAATATAAATGCATTAGTTTCAGAGGCAGAGTTCAGTGACTCATCAGTTACATATAACATCCAGTGCTCATTACATCATGTGCCTTCCTTAGTGCCCATCACCCTGTTACCCCACCTACCTCCCCTCCAGCAACCCTCAGTTTGTCTCCTGTGGTTAAGAGTCTCTCATGATGGGGCGCCTGGGTGGCTCAGAGGGTTAAGCCTCTGCCTTCAGCTCAGGTCATGGTCTCAGGTTCGTGGGATCGAGCCCCGCATCAGGCTCTCTGCTCAGTGGGGAGCCTGCTTCCCCCTGCCCACCTCTCTGCCTACTTATGATCTCTGTGTGTTAAATAAATAAAAATCTTAAAAAAAAAAAGTCTCTCATGATTTGTCTCCCTCTCTGATTTCACCTTGTTTTATTTTTTCCTCTCTTCCCCTACATACATCTGTTTTATTTTTAAATTCCACATATGGGTAAAATCATATAATTGTCTCTCTCTGACCAACTTATTTCATTTATCATAATACCCTCTAGTTCCATCCATGTCGTTGCAAATGGCAAGATTTCTTTTTTTTTTGATGGCTGAGTAATATTCCATTGTATGTATATACCACATCTTCTTGATCCATTCATCTCTCGATAGACATCTGGGCTCTTTCCATAGTTTGGCTATTGTGGACAGTGCTGCTATAAACACTGGGATGCAGGTGCCCCTTCAGAATACTATATTTGTATCTTTGGGGTAAATACCCAGTAAAGAAATTGCTGAGTCATAGGGTAACTCTATTTTCAATTTTTGAGGCCCTTTTTTGGGGGGGAGGGGGCGACTCAGAGAGCAAGTCGCGGTGGGGGAGGAGGGACAGAGGGAGAGGGAGAGAGAATCCCAACCAGGCTCCAGGCCCAGCACAGAGCCAGACATGGGGCTTGGTCTCAAGATTATGACTTCAGCCCAAATCAAGAGTCAGACACTCAATTGACTGAGCTACCCAGGCACCCCTAAACTAAACTTTCTATTCTAGATTTTCTTTTTAAAATTAATTACTTAGGGACGCCTGGGTGGCTCAGTTGGTTGGACGACTGCCTTCGGCTTAGGTCATGATCCCGGAGACCCGGGATCGAGTCCCGCATCAGGCTCCCAGCTCCACGGGGAGTCTGCTTCTCCCTCTGACCTTCTCCTCGCTCATGCTCTCTCACTGCCTCTCTCTCAAATAAATAAAAAAAATCTTTAAAAAAAAAATTAATTACTTAATTTTTGGAACAGACATTAATTAGCTTTTGGAATAGACAATATATACATAGGATAGAACATCTAGATGGCATAAAAAGTTTTACCAGTAGAAGTCAGTTTCCCTCCTGCTCATGCAGCTATTCAGTTCCCCTCTCCAGCGGCATCTAGTACTTCCTACGTATACTTTCAGACATATTCTAAATATTATAGTACAAACACATACGTAAAAGGGAACATACCATACACACACTTTGTACCTTGCTCTTTCACAAATGTATTTTAGAGATCATTCCATATCAGTACCTATAGAACTGTCCCATTCTTTTTTAAGATCTACCTATTTGAGAGAGTGAGAGCGTGCGCGCGAGTCGTGGATCAGGGCAGTAGGAGAGGGAGAGAATCTCCAGCAGACTCTCCATTGAGCACAGAGCCCAATCAATGCAGGCCTCAATCTCACAACCCTGAGATTTTGACCTGAGCCGAAATCAAGAGTCAGATGCTTAACCCACTGAGCCACCCAGGCGGCCCTTCTCATTCAAGGTCCACGTAATATTCTATATGGGTGGACCAGAGCTTATATACCCAGCTCTTTCTGGAAGGACATTTAAGTCAGTTCCAATCTTGTTAATACAAATCTCCACAATGACTATGTACATAAATTTCTCAACCAAATAATATTCAGCAGCTAAAATATCAGTCTAACATCAATGACCATCATTGTTCCAAAAAAAAAAAAAAGAAAGTAAAGAAAAGAAAACCTCCTTCAAACATGCCATTTGGAGCCCAAAGCCAATAGACTCCAAACCTCTATTTTTATTTATTTATTTATTTATTTATTTGTCAGAGAGAGAGAGAGAGAGAGAGAGCGAGCACAGGCAGACAGAGTGGCAGGCAGAGGCAGAGGGAGAAGCAGGCTCCCCGCTGAGCAAGGAGCCCGATGTGGGACTTGATCCCAGGACGCTGGGATCACGACCTGAGCCGAAGGCAGCCGCCTAACCAACTGAGCCACCCAGGCATCCCCAAACCTCTATTTTTGTTTTCTCATTTGCTTAGAAAGGAGTTCCAGCAAGTGAGTGAATTTTAGTCAGAGGCCATTATACCAGTAATACTCTCGGTAATGAGCTTTACAATCTCCAACTCTGGCCTTAAAGGGCCTCTTAGACTTATTCAATGCTGGGATGCTGACTCCCCTTTGCACCCTCCGGCCGCCATCAGCACTGACCTGTGCAGAAATTCCTGTCCTTTGTTGTAGGCATGGATGGTGGCAAGGCCCTGTATGCTGGATGTGATGTGGGAGAGGAAAGGGGACTGTGTGATATTGTCCAGACGTTTCAGCTCTCGAATCAGGACCCTAGAGAGAGAATGAGTTCTGAGTCAGAGTGGTAGACAGACAACCCTGGCTTCATCCCTGGGAGACACGAACACCTCTTATTTACCTGGAGACAACATGCAGAACTGAAAAGACGATGAAGAGGGGCCCCACCGCCACCAGGAACCACGGGAAAACTCCAGCGATCATTCCAACACAGAAGAACACGAGGATGACATTCTGGATGAACATCTCGGCCTGGAACGGCAGGCGTACATCGACTGGGGAAACCACAAGGGAACAAATGTCAGACAGCTGGAATCTACACACAGGAAAAATGAGACCACAGTTTTTAAAAAACACAAAGAGGTTTCACAAACTCTCTATCTGAACTGTGTGTGTTGTCTTTCAAAGCAAAGAAAAATCTAGAAACCTGGTTAGTCTAATTCTTCTTGTCCCAAGGAAATCTAAATGATCTTTCTCCCCCAGGCCCTCTCCTGGGTTTAGGAGGCAACCCAACCCCTTTAAACAATTTTCTCTTTAAAAGTAATATATGTTTGTTGTAAAATATTTGGAAAATAAATATGCAAAAAGAAAACATAATTTTTAGTCTTACCAATACCAATAAACTGCTGCTAACATTTGAGAAAGTTTTCACTATGGAAAAATTTAAACATACACAAAAATCAAAAGAAGAGCATAGAACCTTCAAAAGTTATGAACATTTTCTTCATTTCCTCTGGACTATCTCCTCACTCCCCACCTCCCCCCGCTTTTTTTTTTTTTTTTTTGGAAGTATTTTCATGAAATCCCAGACATGTTGATAGCACCGATTTTTTTCTTTCCACCTTTTCTCCATTTATTTGCATGCCCGTGTGTGTGTGTGTGTGTGTGTGTGTGTGTATGTGTGTGTGTACACATTAGTTCTGTGTATCAGTGATGGTTCTGATCCCTTGTTACCTCCGGCCACAGCTTTACATTGGCTTTATCAGCATCTAAACAAACGCCCCTGGAGGTGGCCCTCGGTGATAGTTAAAACCATTAGCTTGAGGCTGAAAAGATCTGGGCTCAGTTCCCAGTTTTGTTATCTAATAGCTGTGTACTCTTTGGGCAGGTTATTTAATCTTTCTAGACATCAGCTTTCCCCTGTATTCAGTGGGTCAATCAATACCCATCCCACAGGGCTCTGGTGAGGATGAGGATAATGTAACTAGAACCTTTGGCACATGGCTGGTTACACAGGAAGCCCTTGGTAAATGTCAGGGGCCATCCCTATTATTCTGGGCTATGAGAAGGAGCTGAGTTCTGGTGCTGGCACAGCCCATGCGGCACCCAGAAAACCTGCCAGAGGTTGTAAGTGTCCAGGAACCAACGTGCTACCCCCAAAGTAAACATGTTTTAGGATCTCAGATCCTCCTGTCCAAAGTATTTATGCCAACTCGAGCCTCTGGACTTGTTTTCAGATTAAGTGAGGTCAGATGAGAACTTAGATGGCAGGTGAAAAAAATCAGGTGGGTCCTTAGCCCAAGTACAAGCTGCAACCTGAAGAAAAGTCTAAAACTAAACTGGTCCTGGTGTGGCCCCCAGGAGAACGTAAGGATGGACAGATGGGCACGCCTGGAGAGTCATCTAGAAGGCTGCGGAGCACAGGGAGCTGCAGCGTGCGGCCCAGCCATGAGAATACCTTCATCCATGTCTTTGGAAAACCTGTTGAGAATCCTCCCCGTGGGGGTGGTGTCAAAAAACTTCATAGGGCTTCGAAGGATCCTTCGGAAAAGTTCGTCATGGAGCCGGGAGGAGGCTCGCAGTGTGCCCTGAGGAGTAGAGGACAAAGTGATCAGAGCCCAGAGACCCAGGGACTCCCGCAGACTCAGCTCCTGTCTATCCAGGTCACAGCTCCAGGGGACATGCCCTCGCAAAGCTGGAGAAGGGCAAACGGTCGCGGAAGCAAGAGTTGGGGACTCAGGAGAGGCTGAGGCTAAAGGGATACAGGTCATTTCAGCTAGGGCTCCCCTGCTTCAGAGGGGCTCCCCTGCTCCGAATTAATCCGAGAGAGGCTGACCACAGTCACTAGGGAGAGTAGACACAGAAGCCACCACTGCGTACCTTGACGAAGGCAACTCCTCGAATGGCTTTCAGGATCAGCATGACGGCCATGGAGAGGGCGTAGATGCTGGCATAGTACCGCATGAGAGGGTTGTCCTTCATGCTGCCGCTCACAGACGTCTTGTTCCCATGTGTCACTGTGGCGTTCTGTTTGGAGGCAAGGCTCTGTGAGGCAGGACTCCTAAGGACAGCCAAGAACTCGTTCTCGGGGTCATTCTCAGCTCCAAGGAGGGGCAGGATAATGACCATGAGGCCTGGCTATGGTGAACGCAAGGCAGGCTTTGCCGCCTGCTTCCCTCTTTTCTAGTGGAGGAGGGCAGATGGCCTGCAGGTGTGCTGCTGCTAACGTGAGTTGGTCAGAGAGCAACTATCCTGTGAGGCCACATGAGGGGCTCATTTTTTCATCCTGGGTAATCCCCGCTCATGATTTCTTTCCAGCCAAAATTAGAGCAGTTTCCCCAAGAAAAGGCAGAAAACACAAAGAAACAGCCACATCCTGAGACATCTAATTTTCCTATTAACGAGGAACCTTACCCCACTTCCTTGCTTGATCCAGTAACTCAACCACCAATTGCTGAAGGCGGTGCTGCCCACATTCAGCATGAAAAGGGATATGATGACCAGGAAAGCCAAAGGGCCCCCCGCGGCCTGGATGTAGGCACCATACACTGACCAGGGCACTGAACCCTGCCCCTTCTCTTCCAGTTGCACCAGCTGCCCTAAGTAAGGAAAAAACAAAACAGAAACATGAACTCAGCAGGAAAGAGCTACTTTTCCAAAACTAAGTCACCTACAGAAGCGCAAAATCAAAGAAAACCTGTAGTTTCGCATAGGTCTATATTAGAATTCTTTCATCCTTACTAGAATATTCTTCCACTGAACATTTACTAAGCACCACTATGCCCTGGGCCCAGGATGAGGCCCTGGAGCAGCAAAGACCATTAAGACCATGTCCCTGCCCTTAAGGTCTGGTGGAGGGTCCTTCCGCAGCCTGGCAGGACACACAGATAAAATAAACACATAATGGCAATAAAATATGCCAAAATGCAATGCTGGAGATGTATGCAAGGCAGCATGGGAACACCCAGTAGTACCCAACCTCTTGGGGGAGCAGTTTCAGAGAAGACTTTCTGTTCTCTGTATGGTCTCAAAAGGTATGCCAGCTCTGACCCAGTGGGGAAAAGGTGGGCACCGGCCCAGAAGTGGGAAAACAGCCAGCCAATTCAGCAAGGCCCGACCAGCAGTAAGTGCACTTAACAGGTGGCAGGGGACACGGTTGACTACAGAGGCCATGGTCAGAGGACAAAGGCATCTAAACTTCATCCTTCAGACAAGAACTTCTTAGGAGAATGGGCTGCGCGTGTGCGGAGAGGTTTGAATCCCAGACTACAGATCTGTGGTCAGAGGAGAAGTCTCGTCCATGAGTCCCAGTGCCCCGTACACTAACGGCATTTTCTACGCGTGCGCTATCAGGACCAAGATGAGGAAACGCTGCTGTGAAATGGGAGGCCCTGAAAGACTTCCTGCAGGAAAGTGAGTTGGTGGGTCTCCCATTTTTAACTAGACCTCTCAGCTGTCTGCATAGGGGACAGATTTAAAAAGATGCATCTCTAACACTCTAGCTGCATGATGGTGGGGCTAGAACCAGGGTCATGCCCGGGGGTTGGACGTTCGGAAGTAAATTCAGTAGGCCATGGTGACTGGCTGAGGAGGAGAGAGAGGCTCAAGGGTACCTCCTGAGAGCTCCCTGGGTTGCAGGGGTGGGGGGGGGTGGGTGGTCAGGTGACTGAGGCTGACGGACTAATACAGAGAAACAGCCCTCCAAAAGGCCAGAGTCTCTGTATCACGGGCAATGTCCAATTATCTTGGAACAAGCCTCACGTGCCTGGAGGACTTGAAGACTTGTGAGTATCCAGGTCAGGGGCTCTATGGATGAGAACAAACCTTCCCTCAGGGTTCTACTGCTGGTGCCAGGGACTCAGATGACTCAGCCTTCTGGGCTGTTTTGCCCGTGTATAAGTATCTCAAATCACACCCAAATCAGAGTCTCCTGCCTGGTTTACGGAAAGGGAGGAGAGCAGCGGTGTGCGCTATATCAGGAGGGTCAACTGTTCCCACCAAACATCTGTGCGGTTTCAAGAAAAAGGAAGTGAAGACAGGCCTCGGGCCAAAGTTCTAATGTGAGGTGACCTCACAAAAGAGAGTTTCACCACAGGGCTGAGCTCTTTGTTCTTTCCCTCCAGGAAACTGATACCCGCAGTGGAAAATTCACAAAGGTGAAAATGCCTGAGGCATTATAGTTTTCTTAAGTCTCAATATTTGCTTAAGTTGATAAGATAAAGGATTTAAGAAGCCGGGGAGCCAGACCTCTGGCGGGTGAAAGCCAGACAGGAAAAACCTGTGCTGTAACTCTCCCGGCCCAGCTGCAGCCTCATCAGAAAAAGCCAGGAGGGTATCATTCTAACAAGGGAGCCACTGAAGATGGAGGCACTGCTGGTGCCGGAGCATCTCCGTCTGGACTGGCACTGACTTTTATTTTAAGATTTTAATTTTTTAAATTTTCTTTTATTTTTTTTTAAAGATTTTATTTATTTATTTTAGAGAGAGATCACAAGTAGGCAGAGAGGCAGGCAGAGAGAGGGGGAAGCAAGCAGATTCCCCGCTGAGCAGAGAGCCCAATTCGGGGCTCCATCCAAGGTCCCTGAGATCATGACCTGAGCCGAAGGCAGAGGCTTTAACCCACTGAGCCACCCAGGCGCTCCAAGATTTTTATTTTTAAGTGATTTCTACACCCGACGTGGGACTTGAACTCACAACCCTGAGATCAAGAGTCGCATGCTCTACTGACTAAACCAGCCATAGACTGGCACTGACTTTTGTTTGTTTTTTAAGATTTTATTTATTTGCGAGAGAGCATAGGGGGGGGGCAGGGGAAGTGGGAGGGGGGTGGAGGGCAGAGGGAGTGGTAGTAGCAGACTCCCCGCTGAGCAGGAAGCCTGATGCAGGGCTTGATCCCAGGACTCCAGGATCATGACCTAAGCCAAAGGCAGATACTGATGTTTAAACAGCAGAGGTGAGGGGTACTCCCCCCCCCACCGCCCATGCTTGCTCTCTCTCTGAAATAAAATCTTTAAAAATATAAATAAAGAGCAGAGGTGAATCACAGGAAGGTGGGTGTACCTCTAGCCATCATTCCATTTCTCCTTACTCAAGATGACTCAGCTATGATCACAGACACCACCCAAAGTGCATAGAGAAGGCAAAGTATTAAATAAAGGTCATTCTTAACTGCTTTGGTCTGTTTAAGCAAACAGAAGGGGCCTCATGATCTCCCAATATTATACAAGAATTTGTTATCCAGAAACACAAGGCCAGAGACTCCACAACACACAATGCTGTCAAACATTATGCATTACCACTTGGCATACTTTCCGATAAACTTTAATGACAAATCTAAAATCTCATAAAAGGTCATTACCTTCCTCTGGCTTCACTGCTTTCTCCTTCTTTACTGATCCTGTTTTAGGACCTTTGTCTTGTGATTTCTTCTGTGAACAGCTGGTTTCTTTTTTTGAATTAATCTAATATTTTAAAAAAAAAGTTTCACCGGTTACAATGCGGCCATTCAGATCAATGTCCACAGAACATACTGGAGAGTCATCTTCAAGCTGCTGCTATTCTTGAGAAGAGATACTCCCAACCTCTAAAAAGGGCCACTTTCTTGTGCTTCCTCAAGTCCTTCAGTCCTTGAGAGCTGGGTTCCGATCCTGTTATTCCATTGACATTGCTCTCCCCAATGCTCTCCTCCACTCCAACTTGCCCAAAGTATTAGGGCTGGGGTCATTTCCTTTCCTCTAATCTCTGATCTCCACATCACTAAATTCTATCAGACATCTGACCATTTCCCACTGCTACCACAGGATACACTCAAACTCAGCCTGGTTTTGCAAAACCTCCACATTCTGGCCCTAGCCTACCTCCACATGTTCCTCTCCTATTCCCATAGCTTCTACTCTCCAGCCACACTGGATTTCACACCATTCCTCCCACCACACTGCCATTCCCCACTTCTGGGCCTCTATCCACCCTGGTTCTTCACTTGGAATGCCCCTCCCCTCACCCTAACTCAGTTACAGTTATTCCCCATTCAGAGGGAGTCAAATCTTAAATCCTTCCTGAGGCAACTTAGACTCCTGTAGGATGAATTCACAGCTTCCCCTGTTCTCCCAGGCACTGGGTTAGGACTCTGTGATAGCATGTTGCTGCAAATGTGACCTGGTGTTACGGTTCGGTTCCCTGTAAGACCATAAGACCATCAGTCTTCCCTAGGAGACCGCGAGTCCCTCAAGGATGAGATAACATCTGACTCATGGTGGTAACCAATACCAGGTCTAGCACCAAGCACTGCCCATAATAGGGCATAAAGGGACTTCATAAACATTCACCAGATTGAACCTGAGATAATTGAGGCTACATACTCCCCTTCTGAAGTTCTTCTTATTATTGTTATATAGAAAATTTCCTTAACATAGTTCACATTTATTTCTTAAAAGATTTTACTTTTAAGTAAACTCTACACCCAATGTGGGGCTCAAACCTATAACCCCAAGGTGCCTGGGTAGCATAGTCGACTGAGCATCTGACTCTTGCTTTCCCTTAGGTCATGGTCTCAGGGTCATGGGATCGAACCCTGAGTTGGGCTCTGTGCTCAGTGGGGACTCTGTTTGGGATTCTCTCTCCCTTTCCCTCTGCACTGTCTCTCTCTCTCAAATAAATAAATCCTTAAAAAACAAAATGAGCCTACAACCTTGAGATCAACAGTCCCGTGCTCTACTAAGTCGGTCAGGCACCCTGAGCTTACTACATTTAATTCTATGTCCTTGTCAGCCTCATGATCCCAGCTTGCTCTTCAACTAGACTTTTTAAACTGACAGTGAAAAAAAAAAAAACAACAGAAAACAATGTAAACTTTAAAGTCATGACAGAACACAAGACAGGGCTCTAAATCTGGTTTTCACTGTTGTGTGTGAATAAATGCACTAAAGAGAAAATGATCATTTGCTGACCACTTACTAAGGTAAGATTACACATTATTTCATTTAACTGATGCAACAACTCTAAGAAGCAGGTGTCATCCCCATTTTTAAAAAAGATTTTATTTATTTATCTGAGAGAGAGAGAATGAGAGCCAGTGAGCATGAGAGGGGGACGTTCAGAGGGAGAAGCAGACCACCCGCTAAGCAGGGAGTCCGATGCGGGACTCTATCCCGGCACTCCAGGATCATGACCTGAGCTGAAGGCAGATGCTTAACCGACTGAGCCACCCAGGCTCCCTGCCACCCCCATTTTTAAGATGAGGAAACCAAAGCTCAGGAATGTTAAGTGACGTTCCTAAGGTGTGCTCTCTCTGCTGCAGTCCACCGACTCTCAATATTCTTTTGCTCCTTAGACATTTCCTAATTTAACTTCTCTCCCTCTCATTTCCCCCCCTCCATGTCTACAGTGAGGAGGAAAACTTCTGAAGAGTCCAAAGCACCCTGAGAGTCAGAGGGAGAGATCATGAAATCCACGTGTGGATCTGGGCATCTCTGTGGACATTGCTGGTGACTCTCTGGAATGCTTGTTATTCCCAGAGGCCTAAACACACTGGTCATGAGTCGTACTGTTCGTGAAATCAAACAGGATGATACCTGAAGCTGAAACAGGGCTCCCAGAAAAGGTCGCAGTAACTCTGCTTTGATCCAGTGCAGACATCAAATGACCTGGTAGCTAAGAAGTAGCCTTTAGCCCGGCTGAGTGCATGAGTGTGCCCCCCTATGATCCCAGGTGACCACAGAATAAGGAGCTCAAAATGAGAGCAGGATGCCAAGAAGGAAAAACAACCTCTTTGGCTAGCTCTGTCTAAATAGCCCCTGTTTTGGCCTAACCTGAAGCCCAGAGGAAGGCCATGGAAAGCTGCCATTTTTCTGTGTTGCCACAGGAGGCGGGATAGTGAGGTTGAAGGAGCACGGTGATGTCAAATCACCCTTCACTGTGAGCTCTTAAGGTTTCTGATCTTCCACTGCCTCGGCTATAAACGTGGGGGATAATCCTACTTTGCTACAGAGCTCCGTTAAGATGACTACATGGGATGACACCTATGACGTGTCCAACCCAGTAACTGGGACACAGTAGATGTCAGCTAATGAGGGCCAAAGTAGGCAGCCAAGGCATCAGGGATCATTTCCAAGTGTATGCAATATTTCTCCCCCCCCCCCACTCCTTATTCACTTGTTTATTTAAAAAGGAGCTTCCTAATTTTCATTCAGGAATGACAGTTTAGGAAGCTCAGTTACGAATGAACAACAGCACACACTGAGCCCAAATCCTTCTCCCTGTGATTGCTTCACTAGTAAGTTCTCAGTGGCAGAAACCACCGGCCCACCAGCCCCATCATCCTGCTCTTGTACAGCAGCACCAGCATGTGAGCTAAATCACGGGGGTTTGGTCACCAGAAAATAGGGCCCCTGCCGATGAGACACGGACACGGAGTTCAGCTGAGATCTCTCCATCACTGGCTCTAGTCATGTCTCCCTTGCTAAAAAGAGGAGATACCCACAAACGCCATGAGAATCTTACCTCAACCGGGGGAGTCTCTCCCAGCAACAGGTTGTTAAAGATGGTAGCATAATCACCATTCAAGTTCATCAGTTCCTCATGGGTGCCTCTTTCTGTAATACAGCCCTCCTTCATGAAGATCACTTCATCGCAATCCGCCAGGTACTGGAGACAAAGCCAGGGACGACGCGGTGTTGCAGACAGTGGTGCAAACACATTCAACACCCCCCTCCCCGCCACTCCCCGCTTCAAGGGTTCTCATCTGGAGTCAACGGAGCCTCCCAGGGCACATCGGGCACACTCTGGAGCCCTTTGTGCTTGCTACAACGGGGGCTGGGGGCTGCTGTCATCTGGTGGATAGAGGCCAGCAATGGACAGGACAGCCCCCCACAACAAACAGCCATCTGGCCCCAAATGGCAATATTGTCAAGAGCGAGAAAGCCCTGCTTTAGTTTACTGCACCTTGTGATGCGGTTCAAAGAGCATCACCTCCGGTTTTTGACACAGATCTGTCGACAGAGCCACGTGAGACTCGCACTAAACTTCGCACTCCTTCACCGTGCCCAGAAGCACACAGTTACAGATTTTCTGCAGCAGGATGGGGGATAAGCCCCCTAGACCTGACAACATATGCAAAGCAGACAGCAACATCCTGGAGCTGCTCTCCCAAGTGGCTGCTTGTCTTGGCATGACAGAGGGAAAAGAGCTTGTTTTCCTTAAACAGTTCCCACTTGCATATAGATACTAACACGATGCTTTCCAAACTCCCTCTGCCCAAACTCCAGTTGCAACCTACTCCTTTCAGCCCTTTTACTTACTGATTTATATACAAAAGCTAACAGGCTCCAAGGATCTCTAATTCAGATGGCCATCTGGTACATCGTACGAGGAGCTTTATTGGTACAGTGGGCCGGGGGCTATTTGCTGAGGAAATAAACACTGATGATTCCAGGAAGCTCTAAGGAGTTCCACCGAGGGACCTGAACCAAGCCCACTTCCCTGTTTCTGATTTCCTAAGCCGAGGCAGACAGCCTGGGGAAGAACACCACATACCTGTAACTGGTGGGTGACAAACAGAACTGTCTTGGACTTGAGGTGTTTCTGGATAGCACTGTTGAAGATGTGGTTGCCCACGTGGGCATCTAAGGCACTGAGGGGGTCATCCAGGATGTAGATGTCCCGGTCACTGTACAAGGCCCGGGCCAGGCTGATCCTTTGGCGCTGCCCACCACTCAGGTTCGCTCCTCTCTCGCCAATCTACAGGAGTCCAGAAAGCACAGGAAGCCTCCCGCTCAAGTCCAGCACTAAGCTCAGCCATCCCTCTGGTCACCGCTCCTCGGTTCCACCCAAACCCGCTCCTCCTACTGAATTCCCCACCTAGAAGACGTGCCACTCTGATCCTCCAGGGCCCACGCTGGAACTGTGCCAGCCCAGAGGAAGACAACTTTGCCTCTTCCAGAACTCCCCCTTGACATACCACTACAATCCGTTGTCTGGGGGCAGAAAGATCTTTCCAAAGCACGAAGCTGACCATGTCCCACCCTCCCTTAAAACTCTCTTTCAAGGGACGCCTGGGTGGCTCAGTTGGTTAAGAGGCTGCCTTCGGCTCAGGTCATGATCCCAGCATCCTGGGATCGAGTCCCACATCGGGCTCCTTGCTGGGCAGGAGCCTGCTTCTCCCTCTGCCTCTGCCTGCCACTCTGTCTGCCTGTGCTTGTTCTCTCTCTCTCTCTCCCTCTGACAAATAAATAAATAAAATCTTTAAAAAAACAAACAAAACTCTCTTTCAAGAGCCCTACAAAAGAAAACCTAAGCCAACATGCCACAGAAAGCAGGCCCTTTGCCACCTGGCCCTGCAGCAGCTCTCAGCCTCCACTGCCAGACAACCTTTCTGCCGCTTGCTGGCATCTATGCCGCTTTGAATTGTGTCCATTGTGAATCCTCATGCTACTGTCATGCCTTTTCTGTATCGTATCTGCTCAGCTCCAGCACCCTCTCCTCTGTGAGACCTCCACCACCCCCATCCTTACTACTGCCCAAAAGAAAGGGGACTCTTTTTTAAAATATTTTTTTTAAGTTTTGAAAGCTTTTACCAGCTTATTTGACAGTTATTTCTCAACTGTAAGCTTTTTGAGGGCACAGATCATTATCTGATTCCTTTATACTCCCAGTGCCCAGCAGCTTCTACACATGGAGCTGGCACATGACAAGCCTCTGGTTAATGTTACTAAATGAACACATGAATAAATCAATTGTCAAATGGTAACTGGCTGTGTAATTAAAAAACAAACAGAAAAAAAGAACTTGTCCTTAAAAAAAAAGTAAATGTAAAATGAATTTAGAGTTTTCAATTGGAGCATGTATCAGGATTCCCCACAAGCCTTGCTGAAACAGATGGTCGGGCCGTGCCCCTAGAGTTTCTGACTCCGTAGGTGTGGGGTGAGGCCCAAGAATCTGCATCACTAACCAGCTCCCAGTAACACGATTGGTGCTGATCCACTATGGGTCTAGGGACTAAAATTTGAGAACCAGTGAACTAATGAAACCATGTACCAAATCTGGTTTGAAGGATTTAACTGAAGTCAGCTGGATAAAATGCCAGCTCCAGAGACCTTCAGGGAAGGTCATGGGAAACAAGTGTCCACACCAAAGAACATAAGCCAGGGCCAAGGACACACCTCTGCAAACTGCTCTGGGGCAGAGAGCCAAAGAAAGAGGTTTTGTGCTATCTCCTCTCTCTAACTGAAGAGGGCTCCTTACAAACTGTGTTATGAGTAAGGAGGTTGGCTGGCAGAATGAAGTTCAGAGAAGAACCTCAACAAGCACATACTTGACTTATGGTTTTTAAAATAGTGTAGAGAACATTGACTCTGAACCAACAATGGGATTTTGTTTAAAATCTGCATGACATAGAGGGTGTGCCTGGGTGGCTCAGTCAGTTAAGCGTCCCACTCTTGATTTGGGCGTAGGGCATGCATGATCTCAGGGTCGTAAGATCAAGTCCTATGTCCAGCTCTGCACTGAGCGTGGAGCCTGCATAAGATTCTCTCTTTCCCCCTCTCCCTCCATCTCTCCCCCCACCCCCACCATGTACACACACATTCACATACACTCTCCCTTTCAAAAAAAAAAAAAATCCACATGACATGGGAAATATTTATATGCTTAAAACAAGTAGTGTTAATAACCTTGCCTTAAGGAACAAGAGCTTTCTGAACGCAAAGTCCCAATGAAAGCTAAACTCCCTGTGTAGCTGCTCCCACATTTAAGATACATTACGAGGAGGTGGCTCTGGCGCCGGCCTGCCACCCATCTTCCAGAATCCTCTCTGCTCAACACACTGCCCCACCAGGGGCAGAAGGTCTGTACCTCAGTCAGGTCACTGTTGGGAAGAATGGCCAGGTCGGGCCTCAGGCAGCAGCTGTTCAGCACAGAGTTGTATCTGAGGGACATAAAGAGACGTGGCATCAGGGACCTGGTTGGAAGTAGAGCCTGCTGACGTGGGCTGCCTTGCGTCTCACATGGCCAAGATGGAAAGCATGACAGAAACCAAACACTCCTTGCCTTTCTTCATCAAATTCCTTCCCAAAGAGGATGTTGTCTCTCAGAGTGGCATTGAGGATCCAGGCCTGCTGGGCCACATAAGCGAAGGTTCCACTGACTGCAATGCTGCCCTCTAGCAGTGTCATCTAGGGAGACAGACACCATTCAATGGCATCATGATGCAAAACCAACACCCTAAGCCAACAGAACCCCCCACAATTCCACAATGGAGTTCAAAGATTGGGGAATTTCCTTGGATGCTTTTTGGACCTGAATCCTGACCTTGCCTTTGTTCCACAGCGAGCTACAGGAGCAAAGAAAATAAAAGTTCTCCTTGCTTATGTGTGATGGGAATCCCACGTAATCTATGACTGGAGCGAACAAACACTTCATTCAGCAACCCATAAGCTACCCTTTCTTCCTAATTGCAAACTCTTTTAACTAAGGGAAGGACTGGAGCGGAAGGCTCTCTCAGAAGTCCCTTAGGGAGGGTGCTACAAGGATTTAGAGCTAGTTCCTGCCACAGTTCATCTATAGAATTAATTAATCCAGGCTGTTGGCTAAAGCAGCTGCTTCTGTAAAATGAGGACCAAAGGGGAAGAAAATCGTTAGACATCAACTACTATTATAGAGTGTTCATTTAATGAGGATGGACCCTCTCATTCAACAGGAAGAGACTATACGTGATGAGCCCCGTGCTTCAAGCTGTGTTTTCAGCCACAGTGACTGATATGATTTATGCTTTTTGTCCTCTTTCAGGGTTCCTTTTGGGACTGACAGTAGACGTTGGTCCTGGGTCAGGACCCAGCCTGCACATCCAAGCCTGTCCTCTCCAACACCGTTAACACACAGTGTACGTACATGGGTACACCCACCACTATAGTGGTACCAACTCCCCACAAACTGGTCGGTCCACTGTCTGCACCCAAAGCATTCAGAAACCCATGGAGAGTCTCCTGCAGAAATTTAACTCTTCTAGCTGCTGCAGCATGAACAGCCACATTGCAGAAAGCCAACAAGGAGTGAAACTCCCAAGAAGTCGGGCCCACCAGCCTCCTTGTCAGAGAGATCAGTCAGGATGTGGCCTCGAAGCAAAGTCCACTCTGTCTTCACCCTAACCATCACCCACTCAATACCACCCCCCCCTCATTTCCCCTGTGTCTCTCATCTTGGACCCTTACATCTGACCCAGAAATGACCAGAGTCCCTAGCAGGCTTTGGCTGTCTGCAAAGACCAAGGGCTGAGTCCAACCAATGGACACTCTCACAAAGCAGTGGGGCGGGGGTGGGGGGGCGCTGTGGCTCCAGATGATTTGGGAGCAAGCCTTCCTCAGACCACACTGGAGATCACTGCTCACGAGGAGAGCCACACTCCACCAACTGTGACAGTGACACTGTACCAAACAAAATATTCCATAATTTTGGAATTATGAAATATTCCTTCCCCAGGAATATTTCATGGAATCCCATATGAAACACCCTTCCCCAGCGCCATCTTGCCTGTGTTTAATTTCCTCAATATGGAGAAATGACTCATTGGACCTTATCCATAGGCCGGAAAGAATAAGCTTGCTTATCCTCATCTCGACCATCAGAGTCAAGCGAGTCTGATACAAGATTAAAAGCAGGCGGAGGGGCACCTGGGTAGCTCAGTGGGTTAAAGCCTCTGCCTTCGGCTCAGGTCATGATCTCAGGGTCCTGGGATCGAGCCCTGCATCGGGCTCTCCATTCAGCAGAGATCCTGCTTCCCCCTCACTCTTTCTGCCTGTCTCTCTGCCTACTTGTAATCTGTCAAATAAATAAAGAAAATCTTAAAAAAAAAAAAAAAAGCAGGTGGAAGTACCTTGTTTATTTTCCCTAGCATTCGATTTTAAAACACAGGAAAAGACAATTTGCCTTAGCTGGATGATCCTTGCCCCGGCCCCCACTCTAAACCCTGATAGCCCTCTGCTGGGCCCTCTGTGAACCATTCACTCTCTGCTCCGTGCGATACTTGTGTGTCTGGAAGGCACAGCTCCCCAGCTAGGCCATCAGCTCCCAAGGGCATAATTCTTTCAATGGTCAGGTTGTAAACGGAGTGGGGCTTTGCTTCTAGATCAAATCCTGACTGCAATCTGACAGGAGGCTGATAATGCTGGCGGGCCTGGCTTCCTCACTCTGTTGGCAGAGTGTTACCTCTTATCTCTGACATTTCCCAACACACTGTCTGGCATACATCCGGCACTCTACAAATACTTGTTGAATAAAAGAAAGCAGGTGAAAGAGATGGCTGCAGCTAGGTATCAGTCAGTCACTCCTCCGGCACCCACTGAGTCCACTCCCAGATACGATGCTGATAAGGGGCGGGAACACGGGGATGGGGACAGGGCGCAGGACACAGACCAAGGGTTCATTTTGCTTCTATCCCTCCTGACTCTTTTCGGGAAGTCAGTTCATTCTTCCCAGGACTCTTGTGCGGCATATTCCAGAGAAAGAAGCAGAAAAGGCCAAGGACAAAACAAAATATTACCTGGCCTAAAATGGCTGAAATCAGAGAGGTTTTTCCACTTCCCACACTGCCGCAGATTCCAACCAGTTTACCCTGGACAAAGCACACAGAGAAAGGAAGGTCATGAAAGGGCCACAGACCCCTATCCCCAGGAACTGCTGATTTCTTCGAGGAAAAACACGACGTCCATCAACAGGGGAAGGGAAAGGATCATCCTGGTGGGTCGCTTACCTGTCTCCTCCCTGTCAGCCAACTACTTCAGAGGGCTTCCGCAGGGGATACGTGGGAGGGAACAACTGTGGAAGCCTTTCAGAACACTTAAATAAGCCACACACAGGAAGGTATCCCACACCACTTTTAGAAAAGCCCAGCCTCTTTCTTACTTTTTTGGCTACCCATGTTTTGTGCTTATTAATTTTTGTTGTTTTTGGAAACGAGGGCAGGACTCTCGAAAGTTATTTTGTTGGTTTTCATTTAATTTTATATGATGTTTTCCTCTACAGTCTATAAATTATTTTCAATAAAAACTATGTGCACTGTTGTTTCCTTTTTTCTACAAAACATTTCCAAGAATCTGAAGACTACTGAAACCATCAATCCCACTTGAAGGCAGGGGGGAAAAAGCCTATGATTAACTGAGTATCTCCAGGCAAAATAATGAGTTCTCAACAGGTGGTAGTCAAAGTTTTCAAGAATGGGCAAGTGATTCCAAAAGGGCCACTTGCTTAGCAAGCAGTCCTGGAGCAAAGGAAGGGAGAGTGGTGTGCAGGAGAGCATGGATCCTGGGGGCAGCCAGGTCTGGATTGGAACCCCTACTCCACTAACACCTGTCAACCGTGCGCTCATAATCTGGTCACTTCCAGTCTGTCTCTCACTGGGCTTTGAGTAACTTGGGGGAAGGAGTGATCTTTATAGAACCAAGTATAGTATCTTGGACTAAGTACGTTGGACAAAGTTTCTGACATGGCCCTGGAGTCTGGAAAGATTACAGCTTGATGGTAATGAGGAGACCAAGTCAAAGGTTGGATCTCTGCTCACGTCAGTGAGGTTTACACAGAGAAAGCTCTGTTCTCAGGACTCCACGGGACTAACAGAGATACCAACAAGGAAGTGCCTCCAGCGAACATTAACTTCCTTTCCCCGCCCTGAAGAGGGAGCCTGGAAGAATAAGGAACCCCCCTCCAAACAGCTAAAGGTCTGTCATGTGGCTGTGGGCTCTAAAGGGCAGGATGAGGATCAGACAGAAAGCAGAGTACATTTCAAGCTGAATGAGGAATAATCCTCTAATAGGGCTGATGAGAAATATAATAGAGCTGCATCAATGATCAAGAACATCATTATTAAATAAGAAGCCTGTGGTTAAGAGTTAACTGAAGTAACAAATGGACGTGCAGGGTGGCCAGTGATGACCTACACTAGTGGTTTCAGGTGCTGTCACGAGGCACCCTCTCCTGCTCTTGTCAATAGCTTTCAAGAGCGGGAGCTTTTTATTCTCTCTTCCGTCTGGCTCTGGATCCAGAGGATACAGAAGTCCATATCATTCTCCTCCAAGCCCTCACACGGCTTCTCCTCCCACTCTGAGTAACGGCAAAGTCACGGCAGGAGGCTCTGGTATCTGGTATCTCAACCTTCTCTCCGCCCCCAGCATCTGCCCTCCTCTCCTGTGCTCACTCTGCTGGGGAACAGGCACACTGCAGACTCGGGGTCTCTGTGCTTCTGTTCCTTCTGCCTGGAATGTTCTTCCTCCAGATACCCACACGGCTCCCGCCCTCATGTCCTTCCGGCGTTTGCTCAAATACCACTTTTTAAATGACGCCCTCCCTCAGGCAGCCTATTTAAATCGCAATCGCACCTGCTCCAGGCCCCAGCACTCTCTCATCCTTAGGGCCCTTAGCACCATCTGACAGACCATATATTGTACTGGTTTACTATCTGTCCTTGCCCACTGAAACAGAAGCTCCAGGAACAGAGGTTTTTGTCCATTTGCTTTCCTGTGGCTACAGCCCCAGGCCCACAACAGTGCCTGGCATTAAGGCTGCCCTCAGAAAACCGCCCATGAGCTAACAGATACACATACATCTCTGCCCCTCTGAATGGTGCAATTGGTTTCCAGTTACAGACTGTGTCTGCAAAGCCCTGAACCAGAGTCTCTTCCAGCCACTCTGCACAGGAGCCCCTCGGAGAGACTCCAGTCCTCTGCTACCCAGGCTGTGACGTCACACATCCTAACGACCCTTCATTTATGTGAAAGATCAACAATCACAGAATCAGTATGTTGTACACCTGAAACTAATGTAACATTGGCTATTAATTATGCTGCAATAAAAGCACGTAAGGAAGTAGGTAAATAATTACAGGAGATTTGTCAATAACAGCAGCCCCGAGAGTTCTTACACGGACCAGAGTCTGGGCTCTGCACAGCCTAGTGGTAATGAGAGGCTTGCCCAGAGACATAATAACCAGAAATAATTATTACAGCTCACATACATTTAGAATCTATTCAGGGCCAAGTCTTGGAAAATCCACTTGAATGCTTCATTTCCTTGCTTATAAAATGAGCATCTCATGAGATGAGTTGGTAGGAAGTTCTACTGTTAGATGCCTAAATACTCCTTTGCGGAGCTGGAGCTGGCTTCATCTGCTCCTTAGTTACACACCAACTAACCCAGGCCTAGCCCGCGGGTACCCCGGGGCAAGGAAGGCAGCTGCCTGCTCTTGCGGGAAGGGAGGCCTGCAGACGCCCGCAGACCAGACGGGGTGCGGGGCCGTGGGGACAGGAGGCACCAGCTTACCTCCTCGATTTCCAGGTCGATGCTGTACAGTGTCCTCTGCAGGCGGAGGCTTCCCAGGTGGATGTGCTTGCCCTCGTCCTCCTCGGGACTGGGCTGCTCACTGTCCAGCAGGAGGTGGCCTTTCTGCTCTGCCAGCACGGCCTGCTGCTCGGCGCGCTGCAGCTGTCTCCCCTTCTCTTTCTTGCCCCTGGCAGCCCTCTTGTCTTTTTTCGTTTTGGGGGTCAGCTTGGGTGAGTTCTGGATACTGGAGTGGGAGGAGTCCCATGCCAAGGTGGCATTTTTCACCTCTATCTTGATGTGAGGGCTGGCTGGCTTTTTCTCTACCATGTGAACCTCTTCCATCAGAAACAAACTCTGATAGGAGTTGTGAGAGAGGTGTAAAGATGAGACACTGGACCAAGACCAGGGGGACAAGCCTAGGGCGCACACTCACGTGGCAAAACACATCAGGCTATACAGTGGAAGGAAGCTGAAGGGCAAAAGGTAGCTCATTAGTGTAGCCCAGCCTCAGGCCCAGTGAGAGGTCACAGGGGTGTGGGGACACCCTCAGGAGGGACAGGGGCCTTTTCAGTGGCCCAGCGCTCTACACTGCCAATCACGTCCTAACCTACCTTTCCCTGTCTCCTAATCGAGGGTGCTCAAAGTGCATTTAACTAACCCGTAGACAGCCCCTCATTCTCACCCATGACTTGCTGAAGAGCAGGGGGTCAAATGCAAGCAGAAAAACCAAAGGGCATGCTACTCTCCTAGACAGACCCTCATGGCTCCGTTTCCCTTCCAGAACACTCCTGCGGAGCCCCAAAGCCTGTGCGCTTCCCTCACCAACCACACACCACATGTGCGTAGGGACAGGTGATCCAAGATGGTGACCATGCCTAGCTTGCTTGGGTTCATCGCTGGCAAGCTCTCATGACTTCAAAGTTCTGCCTTAAAACTTGTGAGGATTCAAACAACCAAAGGAACGGACTTGGGGGGAAGTGAAGGGAACCGCTCTCAGAAATATCCTTGGGAAGACAACTAGACTTTCCTCCCACTCATTCCCAGAGTCCCTCTGAGTTATGTTAGGGACAAAAAGTGGAATGACTGAAAAGCTAAGTATTTCTGAAATGAGATCTGGAACACTGACTATAATAAACCTTATTACAGGTGCCCATGATCTTGAACCCACTCTGACAGTTCCTTAAACTGCAGATCTTCACAGAATGCTATCCTAGTTGGATTCTCATGTGGTAAAAATAATAATAATAATAAATAAGAATAATAATAATTTAAAAATCTTTAACATTTGAAAGACTTTAGATAAAAGGTGCCTTTCAGGGTCAGGACTCTGCTTATTGACTGAGAACTCCTCTAACTATTTTAAAGTTTGCAAGGTGTTATTAAATGAAACATATAATCTCCCTCCCCTAGCGCAAGTCTTTTGTCTTAGATCCTAAACTCCAAGCTTTGGCTGCCACATCTCCTACCCATTCCTAATTTCCAATCTTCCTAGAAGTGTCATGGTTCCAAATACCCTCGATAACCTTTACTCTTCATCAGCCTTAGGTTTAATTTTCCAAAAACAGCTACTGATTTCATTTATTCAGAGCCTTATGGAAAGACTGAGCTAAGAATAACATGCCAAATATTTTCACCACTTTCACAGAGTAAAACCATACGCTAAACAAATTCCCACCATTTCTCTTTTTTAAGGAGTTATTAAAGGGATCTTTCAGGCCTCATAGACTATTAAAAAAATAAGCCAGTGCTCCAGTTTGCACAGCTCCTTCTCCCCATATCCTTCCCATGGGCTCCCTGCAGCCTGTCCTCCTCCTGAGACATGTGGAGACACCCAACGGGCTCACAACACTTGAAGTTACATCTACTTGGATTGGCACCTGCCAGGATAACATAATCTTTGAGGTACATAAACCATAAACCTCAACTTTACCACAGGACACCAACTATCAAAACAGAACTCTCACGCACGGGGCACTTGGGTGGCTCAGTGGGTTAAGTGTCTGCCTTTGGCTCAGATCATGATCCCAGAGTCCTGGGATTGAGCCCTGCGTTGTGCTCCCTGCTCAGCGGGGAGACTGCTTCTCCCTCTCCCTCTCCCTGCACTTCTGCCTGCTTCTATGTGCTCTCTCTCTCTCACTCTGTCAAATAAATAAATAAATAAATCTTTTGGGGGGGGGGGGAAGAACCTTCATTCACCCAGAATGTGTCTGTTGACAAGAGAGGACTGAAGGTTGCTAGATAAAATACAGGACATCTAGTTAGATTTTGATTCTATATAAACAATGAATAATTTGGTAGTATAGGTATATCCCATGCGGGTATTAACTAACTGGGGGTCCTGTCTTTTTATTTGCTCAAACTGGCAATCCTATATTGACAACAATCTTAGAAATGTCACAAGGTGGCTTCTTACTGCCTTTCCACCTGTTATCATCTTCCCAGCAGGTAGAGAAGGAGGGGGAGAGGGAAAGAGGAGGGAGATGAGGGGCAGGAGGAGCCTGCCAAGAAGACAGAAAAGAACTGAAGCCTCAAGGGGCATATAATACAGCTGTGGGTGAATTTACTCCTATTATTAACCCTGAAGTTCTCTGGATAGAGGAAGGAGCTGTGGTGTGAAATCCACCTGGGAATGCAAGTCCTCCCCAGTAAACGGAAGAGAAGAAAGCCCTCAAGAAACACAGGGCGAACAAACCTATACTACCAACTCTTACTGTTTCATCCCAAATGCTACCAGATCCATTCTAACTAACAAGGACAGGGGGACAATCTTATGGTCATAACACAGGCTTTCTTCCATGACTAGGTACTGTAGACTCAGCAAAATAAAGCTCTGATTACAATTAGACCATTTCTTTTCTATGGCTCTGGCTCTTCGCCTTCTAGCAGCTAGGCTGGAGGGAAGGAGAGCACAGAGCTGGGGATGCATTCTTGAGGACTGGCCTTCTTGCCCAAACAAAATTCATCCTGTTAACTATAAACAAGTAGAATCCAAATAAATCCTGGAAAGCTCTTCTCCATTCTTTTTTTTTTTTTTAAGATTTTATTTATTTGACAGACAGAGATCACAAGCAGGCAGAGAGGCAGGCAGAGAGAGGAGGAAGCAGGCTCCCTGCTGAGCAGAGAGCCCGACAGTGGGGCTCGATCCCAGAACACTGAGATCATGACCTGAGCCGAAGGCAGAGGCTTTAACCCACTGAGCCACCCAGGCGCCCCTTCTCCATTCTTCATATTTTCCATGAGTCTCAATTGCTTTCTCCCCCCGAACATCTAAGGTGATGATATGAACGCCTATGAGTCTCAAGCCTTCAAGCAACCAGCATCGCTTCTGCCTTGTTCTCACTAGCCAAGAAGGCTTGGCAGGAGTGCACGAGCTACTCCCTGCAGGGGCGCTGTCAAGGAATTCTAGCCCACACAGGTGCTGCTTCTTTTTAAAAAGTATTAACCACTTTCAAATATCTCTCCCCTCACCCTCCCAAATCTATCAACCTCTTGTATCATCTATTTGTATGATTCTGAAGGCATAAAGAACACAGTCGAAGCATGATCAACTAACCACCTCCAGAAAAAAACCTGGTTTTCCTTAGCTGCACTTTGCAACATGATGTCACTGTATAACTATTCCCACGTCACTGCATTCCTTGCATCGTGAGTGGCGACTACAGGGTAGGAAAGAGAAAGCACGGAAAAGGGCAGAGTATATTGACCAATCAAAATGACGATAGCATTTTGGTAGAGGTCGACGGTAGACCTAAGTGAGAAAAAGCTGATAGTCACCCTACGGTTCTGATCTTCCAGGTCTGAATCACTGAAAGGCCCAGGAAGTTCTAGGACATATACCCAAATCAGGCCCAGGAAGAAGGGCCTCGCTTTGAAGGGGAACAAAATCCTGGGGGCCCAGAACTAGATGGGCTGTTGACAAAATGTAAAATTTCACATTCACTTGATAAGGTAACTAGCCCCATCCCTTAATTCACTCCTGTCTACTGCCCCCTTTCTTACCAACTGGACAAAAGACCAGAGGTGGACAAAAACCAAGTATGGCACCTTATGTGGCCCACTGGAATAAAGGCAGCAGTTAGCTCTGCCAGGGAAGGCTCCTGACATGAAGGAGGGGAAGGGAGCCACTTACCTTAAATCTGTCAACAGCAACTGATGCTTCCGAGAGGGATTTTACGGAGAATGGTGTTACTTTCAAAGCAAAAGTCATGGAATTGAAGACAGTCACCACTGTGAAAGCCTGAAAATAGGAAAAGGAAAGAAACTGAGCTTGATAAGAGACTGCAACAAAAATAACAAGACATTGATTTCCTTTCAGATTTAAGGAAGGCAGCAACCTATCAAGTTGGTATGAGTCACAAATGCTTTTTTTAAAGATTCATTTATTTATGGGAGAGAGAGAGCGAGCATGTGCATGTGAGTGGGGGAGAGGGGCAGAAAAGGAGGGAGAGGGAAAATCCCGAGGAGACTCCCTGCTGGGTGTGGAGCCCAACCTAGGGCTTGATCTCATGACTCTGAGATCATGACCTGAGCCAAAATCAAGAATTGGACACTTAACTGAGCCACCCAGGCACCCTACGTATGCCTTTTTTTTTTTTTTTAAAGGAAGAGTTTTATAAGACCTTCAATTAAAATTCTCAGTAAACCTGAACCAAAGGATGATTTTGTCTTTTCAGAATTAAATCCAAAGTTGGGTTGACTTAAAATAATCCATACGTTATTTGTGCTTAGGGCTAAATCCCCATTCTTCTCCTCGGCTTAATCACATGAAAGAAAAAATACCTTCTGGTTACTGGGGACTCCTCCAAATCCAGAAAGAAGAGGACCAGAGCAGCTCTACATGTGGTATTTCTAAAATCTTCCCAAGCCCTGATGGTTCACTGACCTGTGCTGCTGTGAGATCAAAGCCAAGGGTCATGTGAACAGAGAAGGTCACCACACTGGCAATCACCATCACAATGGGAGCCACACCAACGCTGATGCTCTGAAAGTACCCAGCTTTTTCCAAGATCCGACGCTCCTCCTCTCGGACTTCTAAGAATAAAAAGCAAGCCAACTGCTGAAAAGCAAGCCAATTTTAAAGCAAGTCAAAAGAAACCGTGGGATATTGGTCTTCTGTCACCAAAGAAGACTTGGTTGATCTTCAGCCACATAGGTTTTAAAACAACTCTTTAACACCCATGATGCAAAACCTAGGTCAGCTTGACTATCAGTTATTACTGTTAATGCTGGTACATAAGCCTGAGGTTTGAAATGGAATCAAGTCACAGAATTAATCTAACAGAAACCAGTCCCTACGTATCAGTGCAATTAACACCTTCTGCTTTCGTCTGATTTTTCTTGCAAACATCTTACATCTAGAAGGAATGGACAGAGTAATTGTATCTGCAAATGGCCGTTTTGTTTGCCTGTCTGGTTGTTGTTTATTTCCAGTAAACAACAGAAAGGACTACAACCATGGTAACGGAGAATTTAAAGAACTCAGATTTACTACAGTGCCCACCGTATGTCACTGCTGGGTAGAGGCTTTCACACAAAAGGCAGTGAGGATGACTGAAGGAAGGTGAGTGAAATATAATTTTTGTAGGCAGAAAGATTTTTCTTAAGTATTTGCAAAATGGAGACCCTTATTAGCCCAGCAATCCTAGAGAACTAAAGACCATGGAGTAGGAAGTAGGACAATAAAGTGGCAAGTTTTGTGTATGTGTGTGTGTGTGTGTGTGTGTTTAAAGTTTTAAACACAAAAGCAATTCTTCTGAGAAACTCTGTACTGACCTTAAAGGTATTACCACTGCTCAAGACACTGGGAACTATCTTCAGAGCTAGCTCATAAGTCCTATTTTTAAAAATCTAACCCATTGCTTTCACATTGACCATATACCTTGCCTAAGTCCATATGAGAAAGAACACTCTTGTCAAACCAATATATACCAAAGTCAGAGGCTGAAGGATGAGTAGACTCTCATTATTTAAATTATGAAACCACAGAATGAGAGAGGCAGAAAGGACCATCAACAGTCACTCTGCCTACAGCATGCCTGGAGGACACCCAGTTCGCAACCATTGGTTCCACTCCACTGACAGTGACCTCACTACTCAACAAAGTCTCCTGACCCACTGCTGGAACACCTGTGAGTGGCCGCCTCCTCCCGAGGACCAACGACCGATAAATCAAGTTTATGAACTGGACACAACAATGGGCAGGATGACAGTATAGATGGGGTGGGGGTGGGGGGCTGCTTTGAAATTGAATGAATTGCTTATAACTAGTTAAGTTACCGTGGAGGGAAAAAAACACAATTTTCCGGTCTTAATTTCCTCCCAGGTGAGATGAGATTATGAGTTCAAGTCTCTAAGATTCCTTTCTTTCTTTCTTTCTTTCTTTCTTTATTTTTTAAAGATTTTATTCATTTATTTGACAGACAAGCAGGCAGAGACAGAGAGAGGAGGAAGCAGGCTCCCCGCCAAGCGGAGAGCCCGATGCGGGGCTCGATCCCAGGACCCTGGGATCATGACCTGAGCCGAAGGCAGAGGCTTTAACCCACTGAGCCACCCAGGCGCCCCTCTTTCTTTTTTTATTTAGAAAGATTTTATTTATTTATTTGACACAGAGAGAGAGGTTACAAGTAGGTGGAGAGGCAGGCAGAAAGAGAGAGAGAGGGGGAAGCAGGCTCCCCACTGAGCAGAGAGCCTGATGCGGGGCTCCATCCCAGGACCCTGGGATCATGACCTGAGCCGAAGGCAGAGGCTTTAACCCACTGAGCCACCCAGGCGCCCCTGAAATCCCTTTCAATATAAAGATCGTAAGATATTATAAGAAGCTATTATGATCCTATGACATTAGGGTTCCTAGCAACCAATGTGCTCGGGAAGCAAAGACCTTCTACAACACGCATATATGAAAGTTGTAAACTCACTTTGAACACTCTGAGAAAATGCTTTGACCCAGGCATACATTTTAATAAATTTAATGTACGTGAGGACTTCATTCATCTTCTGGACACGTTCATCTGTGGTGGTCACACATTTTCTCCTGAAATATGCAGTGATCCGTGATACAAACATCTGAAAGGAAAAGCGACATCATGCCAAGTCAGGGCTTATTCAAACTTAAGAACTGTCTAGTCTTTCTGGGAAACAAAGCTGCTTAAGATTATGATAAATAAAATGAGCACCGTGTAGTTGCACTGCCTTTTAATAAAAGTGGTCTATTAAATCATAATAAAATATTATCTAATTCTTTGCAAGGAAGTTAATTATTAATTATCTAATCGCTTTGCAAGGAAGTTAAACTTCCTTACAAACAAACTTTGTTCTCATAGCAGTTATGTTATTGAGTGTTACCAAAGAAAAGCAGAAAAGCCATATTGGTTAGCATCAAATTGATGCTAACAAAGAGACTCAGACACTCTTGTGTTTCTAAGGGCAGAATTCACCTGCTGGCCTCCTCCTTCACTCAGACAGACTCTCTTTTTTAAATCTCATTAAGAGTCTTGGGCTTTATTCACAGGACACCCTACTTCCTCTCCAGACATTCTGCCTCTGGGGTGAACACTGTCTAGCTCTTTCCAGACTTTTCCAAACCAGGTACCTGCTCTGAGGAAATTTCCAGTCAGAGATGTGACACCTCAACAGTGCCTATTACATAAAACCTAGTGGAGTGGTTTAAGGAGAAGCTCATTTAAGGAGAAGCTGCTACGATACGGCAAGGAGGCTTACTCACCATTGCTGGATAAAAGAGGATAAAAACAGCTGATCCCAGGAAGCCTGTTGGTCCTAGAATAATTACGTTATAAATCATGCCTAAGATGGCAACAATGGGTCCTCCAGCCAACAAGCTGCCAACGGCAGCTGCTTCGAACATCCTCTGCCCGTCGTTGGAGCACAGGTTGATGAGCTACGAGACATAGAGAGCAGTGAGAGGACCCTGCAAGGACGCCGGCCCCTTGTCTCAGGAGGAAGATGAAGGACAAAGCAGAGATCCAACATTAGGAACGAGCTCAAGCTGGGAGCTTTCTCTCTGCCCTGAAGCAAACACCCCTTACTCACCTCACCCACAGACTTCTCTTTAATGTTCTTTAGCTTAAGGATCTTCTTAAATGCCATGGTTAGGATGGCCCCCCGCAAGCGGACACCAGTTCGGTAATTCAACGCCCAAGTCAGCGCGAGAGACCACGAGCGCACGACTTCCGTCAGGAGGAGACCCAGGACTAACAGCAAGCTGTACGTGAGGTCAGAATCTGTGACCTGGGTGTATTCCAAGAGGTGTTTCACCACGAAGGCCTACAGGGAGAAACACATGCCGCTGTCAACATCTCCACGACACCCACACACCACGCCACAGCTTTATGTTAAGTTAGAAAGAGGAAGCAGCTCCACTACACAGTGCTACACACATAAGCAGAGGAAGACCGTGAACGACCAAATAGGACTGACTACACGCCTGCGGATAGTTACTCAAGGCATTTCGCAGGTGGTAGGCCTCATCTGGATTTTTTTTCTTCCTTAAGCATACCACCAAAACCGTTACTCTTTCTAATGTAACATAAACCTGTCCATGAGCTGAAATTAATTCTAAACACATGGTCATTAAAAAGGATATATTTGACCTGACTCCAGTATCTCCACACATTGATACATGTCTTTAAAGGAAATTAAGACCTTTTTTTTTTTTTTTTGGATCGTTTCAAACGTGCTTATTTGATAAAAAGGAACAGTGTACCTACAGTTGGACTGGGGAAGAGTGAGAAGTGCATTTGCAAAACATTCCTGAAAATAAACATCGGCAGTTTAATAGTACAGAAGAGAGCAAACAAAGCAGACTATCCAAAATCCAGAAACCCTCCCGTGGGCCCTCCCCACCTCCCACTCCCTCCCAAAAACAAAAACATGTTACCTCAGGTAGCATATGTCTAACACCACCTGCAGTGAGGGAAGGCAGCCAGCCCCCAAGAACCACCGAGTGCCACCTCCAGCTCTGAGGTCCTGCAACGCCGGAGCACACACTCACACAAGGCACATTCAGCAACAGGATTAAATACCAGGAAGTGGGAGGTAATGTACTTTTATTGAAAATGAAAAAATAAAAAAATAAAAGTACCATCTTCAAAGAGCATCTCACAGACACTGTACAACAGAAGGAGCATTGCGGTAACATACATGGGAACATACAGAGTCGAGTTTTTACAAGGCTAGCCATCTAACAGGTCATCTGGCCTCCGACTGTCGTGTTCGCCACACACAGCGGAAATACAGAATAGAACCCACAGCTGTTTCCAGAGTCCGGAGAAGTACATCAAGCTGACAGCACTTAATCGATTAAGGCTCCTGAAGCTGCAGGGAGTCTGCAATGGAGTAGATTCTCCAGGAATAAGACCTTGCTGCTAAGGAAAGAGAATTAAAAAAAAAACAAAACTAAAAACTACCCCCCAGAGGAAACTCGGCTTAAAAATCCCTGGGTGCTACTGGTTCGGCAGGCTGTGATGGAGGACTTCTGCTCAGGACAGAATACAAAAATCTAGGCCTCAAGGAAAAACAGGGCGGCATCCTTCAGAGTCTTTTTTTTTTTTTTTCCAAGTCCTTGCAGCTAAAATTGATCTTGCCGAAAATGAAAGAAAACAAACCGCAACAAAAGAAAGCCAAACCGATCCCCCACCCTGAAAGAAGAAAAAAAAAAAAAAAAAAAGAACGAGAAACCCATGCACCCAACTACCCCGGATCCTTATAGCACAGGGTACTTGTAGGTGGAAGCCAGCTCTGAACGACAGACAAAATGGAGGCCAGACACAATTGTCCTGAAGCGGCTAATGCTGAATTCCAGAACCCAGACGTTCTCTGGGTTAACTGGCATTTCTCATTTTTCCTGAAAGGAAGTTAATACCAGATGTCCGCCAGATCCTAAGAGATCCCCACCAGTGAGATTTCTGTCAAGCGTCAGTAAATAACCTGATCAAATAGGAGATTTCAGATCCCGAGAACTATTTGTATTCCACCTCTCCCCACCCTCAGATTTTTTAGGTTTATATCCATTGTTTGGGTCACCACTGCATACAGCTGGGTTGTTGGTTTACTAGCAAGAAGATTGGCTTCTTTTCCAGTATGCAATCCAAAATGTGGAACTGAGTCACTGAGTGGCAGGGTCAAAACCCCATTTTTCCTCACGTGAAGCAACTCAGTAAGATGGCGGTGCCGTAAAGCATTTCCTCACACACCTCGGCACCGATGGAACAGTCTCCAGAGGAAGGCGTGAAAGGACAGCAGGTTGTAGTTTGGGGCTCCTTCCTTCCCATACCTTTACAGTGCCATTTTTCAGCACTGGTTAATAGCATTTAGTACCTCCCGGAGGTGGGGAGCCAGGGGAAGGTAAAAGACATAATGAAGCTTACATTATGTAAAACTTTCGGAGGAGGGGGAAAAGAGGAAAGAGCAGATTAAAGAATTTCCAACACATAGGGCTCTTAAAAAAACAATTACATTTTAAACCATTTTTGTATGAACGGGATAAAGAAAAAAAGGTTTTCATGAAAAAAATCCAACCAAAATTTAGTCTTAAAAAGTTACAAACTTATCATTTAAACGTAAACAAACTGTGAGAAAAAACTTGAGAGATTGTCAGCATAGCTGTCTGGCTGTGGAAAGCATTCCCAGTGAATAAACATTACCTTACCTGAACTCTTGGCGAGAGATTCTGCCCAGCTTGACTCTCTCATTCTGACCGCAGAATACAGCCATCCTGAAAATTCTAAAGAACAGCTTCTGTCACTGGTTCCACTACAGAGAGGCTCCCCCCAAATCCAGATCCTGACAGCATCAAGCAAGCTGCAGCTGGGGAGAGGTTGGGAGGGTGGGAAACTTACCTCTCTAGAGGCTATTCACTGCCCTTTCCCCCCAAAGGCCCTTGAACAGAGTTAGGATTCACCAAGATATAGCACCACAGGATGTAGCCTTCTCCTGCAGATCTACAGGGTGGATGCTAATTCCTTACACAAGAATCATAGGTCAAGCCTGGTCTTTTTAATTTGTTAAAATCCAGGAAGGCCACCCAGCATCTCTGTATCTTTAGCAAGTCTGGCCACTCATTTTAGTCAGGCCCATACCCTTATCCTTTCTGGTACTCCATTAACACTACTGTGACCTCTGGGCACTCTGCACAGAGCTCTGGTCCACCGGCATCACTGAAACTTTGGATCGTCCTGATGTACAGATGTCCGGCCAGTTAAAAAATACACACGAACTTGGTCGTTTTGTATATTCTGCATATGGCTACCAAGGCTCAGCGATGCCTGAGGGGAGGAAAGAAATATCCCCACATTTAGGAAGTCGGTTCTTACACAGATTTCCGTAAGAATAGACTAAAGCCAGTTTGAAAGTTGTGCCATATTAGAAAATGTGCAAAAATCTAAAATGGGTGTTCCTTAAAAGGATTTAAATCCACACAGAACAGAAGGTTGCTCATTGCTAGCACTAAACTCAAAACCAGGCTGACTCTTCAATTTCCAATTAAAAAGAAATTTATTTGAATTGGTACTCCAAAAAAAGAAGTTTGCTTAAATCTTTTCATCATTGAGAAAGACTATGGAGGGGACCATTGCTTTCTCAATTGTTCTAGGATGGGATCTCATGAAATAACTTAGGCCTTAAGTTGTTCTTCCCCAAGAGGGTAGAGAGAAGGAAAAGCATGCTGCTGTTTTCCTCTCAAAGGAAGTCTCTCAGTATTCCCTGGCATCTAGAAGAGTTTACTAGAACTAGCATTCCAGTATGCTGTACCTTAAGAGAGAGAGAAAGGAATATGTAGATGTTCAAGGGAGTGACTGTAGGCCCCCAAACTGAACATGCATAGGTAGCTTTTTGTCCCAAATAAAATATTAAAATCTCGGCAATCTATGGTATATCCCCCCTTTTTTGTGGGGTTTTTTGGTTTTTCTTTTCCTTTTTTTTTTTTTGGCATGGGGGGAGCCAATGAATTTCTTGCACTGGCCAAATGGAATCAAGAAACCCTATATACCTTGTTACCCAGCTCAAAGAATGCTACAGAAGATCCAGAGCAGCCATCAGCCCTGTAGTGAAACAATGACAGAAGCTCTTCTTGGGGGAAGCTGGTCCTATGAAAATGTTTGCCATTTTGGTCAGTAACATAATATTCACTTACATGGTCTCTCTTAAAACTTATACAAAAGTGTGTTAGTTGGTCAATTCATATAGAAACCTAATACCAGAAAAGTAGTGTTCTCTGCTTCAGAAAAGAGATCAGAACTTTTAAAAAGGCATCAAACATTAAAAAAAAAAAAAAACAACAACAAACAAACAACAAAAATAAAACAGGAAAACTGCAAATTAGTTTTACCTAATTACCATGCATCTTAGGCATATACTTACCAAGACCATGAACCTCCAGCTTACCCACACACGGAAAATGCACAGTATAAGTAGTACTACTGCTCCAATGCCTCAAGGCAAATATGCAAAGAATAGATTTAATCAAAGTCTCAAGTGTCAGGCAGCACAGCAGGTATAGGAAACAGTGTGAACGTCACTCTCTTACCTACTCTGCTTCAGTACACACTAGGAGAAAACCATGGCTGCCACCCCGACACCTGCCACACAGTTTACACTACAAACCAAAACTTAAAAATAGACTCCAGGTTGGACTCTAAAAAAAGCCTCAACACTCCTCGGGTTTCTTCGGGCTCCTTGGCCACAGAACCACGGACCACGTGACAACTCCGCCTCCAGGCGCACGTCACCAGCACGAGCCCAGCCACTGCGCCACACCATGCTGCTCTCACCCACTCACGGCACCGCGAGACACCTCTCCCCAGACCAACACTGTCGTTCCACGTCAACATACAGAAAAGAAGCACCATCCTGTGCAGAGCCGGAATCATTCACTGTCACCCACCCCAGGGAAGCAAGCCGGTTTCCGGCTCTTCTCTGGCAACATGGCCCTCGTCGTTCCAGCTGCTGACAAGCCACCATTCACTCCAAAATCAACTGTTCCCTTTCACCAGGCCTAGAGGCATCTCTAAGGCTGCTAACTAGCCCACAGGTGAGCACTACCCCTGCAACAGAACAAGTGTGTTAGAGCTGGCCATGGCCGGGCCCCTGGAGACTGTCAGAAAGGATGGTTAGAACTTACTGGTCCACTGAAGCCAGCCAGCTGCGTGATCATCAGGCACACGATGGAGAGGATGAGCCTGGTGCGGCAGAAGATCCACACAACCCTTCGGAGGGAAGCAGCGTCTGGCCCAACTTCATTCAGCTCTTCTTGCCACAGTCTCTCTAGTCTTAACAAGGGCACATGTCCTCTGTTACACGTCTGCCCAGGTGAACAGACACCCTAGATTCCCTCCTGCCATTGCTTTCTGTTTCCAGGCTTTGACACCACTCGCACGAGCCTCTTCTTTGAACTATGTACGTGGACCTCACCTTCTGGGGGGGAAAAAAACCCTTTCTGCGCAACTACATGTTTACCCTACATAGGAAGCGTCTCCGGTTATGGAAAATGATGAGAACTGAAGTCCTTCCTTCCACCCAAAAAAATTATCCCTGAATAGAATTTATTCCTAAGAACTTCCTTTCTCAAGGGCCCCCAACACTTTTTGAAGGATCCTGTGGTCAAATGTAAAGTTGCAAACTAGATTTTAGTCATGATAATCAGCTACCACAAAAATGTATTCTGTCACAAGGCAGCAACATAATTTCCCTGTAGACTCAGGAAGAGAAGCGGGGCTGAGAGAGAGAGAGAAAGCCCGTGGTTAAAACAGGATTAAAGGTGAAATAGGAGATAAAGCAGAAGAGCAAAGAGAAAGTCATTCCCAGGCTACCCTCCCTCCACAGGACAGCTCAGATCCTAAAAGAACACAGAGCTGAGGGCGTCACACTGCCGGACCCCCCCCCCTCCTAGCTCAGGCCCTATGCACCCAGTATATGGGAGACGAGGGTGGACCAGAGAAGCCTACCTTCTGCAGTTCACATCAGAAGACTCGTACTTGGACAAAGACCACACATCTTCCATTGAGAGCTCCCCCTTCCTGTGGGCCATGCGGGCCAGAGGAGAAAGCCAAGAAAAAGTCATGCAGGAGAAGAGCCCAGCATTGTCCACTGGGTGCTGGTGTCTGAGGAGAGAAAACCCAAAGCACAAAATTGTCAATGCACACAGAGGGGCTAGCTGGCATTTATGATACACTGTTTCATAAACTGAGCTCTTGACTAAAAACGGGTCTTCCCAAATGATCTAATCTTAGCCCGAATTTTCAAAAATGCTTCTGGTGCATCACAGACAAGCCATTAGCCGGCAGAGCCGCTTACTTGGAAGTGGTCCGGATGGGCTTCAGAGCACTTAAGCTATGATGGTACTTTCCCTTGGGATGTTCCTCATCCAGGATTCTGAGCTGAGAATGCATGGAGGCATCCAGGGAAAGGCCCTCAGCTCGGGCTGCTGTTTCCAAGGCATCTTGGCATTCCAACTGTTTCAACAGAGAAAGAGAGAAGAGGCAAAAGCAGTTAATGAATGTCAGAAAAACAGAGGGGCAAATCGACCTGACAGAACTGTTCAAACTGCAAACCGGATTCGTCTTACCTGAGAAATCCCAAGGGTCAGGGTTAAACACAAACTTGTACGGAAAGAACTTGCTCAAGGGACATTCAACCAGTTACTTAAAAATTCTAAACTCTTGAGCACTTTTAGGTTCAGAAAAATTGAACAAAAAGCACACAGAGTTCCCATATACCTTCTCATCTCTCCATCTCTTCCCCATCTGTTTCCCTCATTAGTGACATCTTGCATGAGGGTGGGACATTTGTTACAACTGACGAAACAACAGCGATATGTTACTATTGACTAAAATCCACAGCTTACATTACACAAAATACACAGCTCACTCTTTGTGTTGTACCTTCTAAGACTTATGTCTCTATCACCAAAATGTTTTCTCTTACATTTCCCAATGTGGACTGAGAGTCAATCATTTCACTACTAACTGCAAATCCTACTGCCCATTTTCTATGATGAAAACTTCACAATAACCCCCAATCATCAACTCTATCACACAGAAAAGCCACTATGTGCATGTCTTCCCCCTTCTCTCCCTTATCAGCAGCAGGGAGAGCACAACAGGGGCTCTCACCCTGGCTGCACGGCTGAAGAGCTCCAATACCCAGATGTCTGCAGCAGGAAGCACAAGGTCTCATGCGCTGAAATACAGAGTTAACCATACTTACCATTAAGCTTATAAATACCAGTTAATCACATTAACAAAAAGGTTTATCACTCAAAGTCTAGATGAGGCAGAAGAGGGTGAGCCAAGAATCTGAACACCTCTACTGTTTACTCTAAAAGTAACTCAAAGTGTACCCCTTCCTTTTGCTGAAGCAGAAGCATTGTTTTCTGCAGATGAGGATAATAAGTACATCCTTTTCTCACATTATCACAAAGATTTCCAGCAATGACTGTGAAATAGCAAGAAAGAATAGATCCCCAAATCAAGAAAACGTTAAGTGGTGCGGCACCAACCACACCGTGTCTTACACAAGGCAGAGTCTCTGTTTTTATGGATCACCTCATTCCCACACAGAACAGAGGCCATTCAGATATTAGCGGAAATGAATTCGTGCATAGAGGTACCTGGATGTCTAGGTGGCTCTCTCTCCAAATGCAAGAGCTTTAGTTCACAACACAGTTCTGCATCTTCAGATAAGATAAGGTACTGCTAAGTATCAGGAAAGTACACAACCTGGGCAACTGGGAAACACATTTTTGTTCTTTTGACAAAGACAAGGTAGAGCAGTTTCAAGAGAGTAGGAACACAAAGTGACAAACGAGTCAATACCAAGAATTAACTCTGACATAAAGTCCTTAGGTATAAGGTAGACACTTATTTCATGGCTAGGGACTGTGGTACCTAATAATGAACTAAAGACTACTGAGAGTCAAGTACACAACAAAGGTAGGGTTTTTTGTTTTTTGTTTTTGTTTGGTTTTTGAACCTATAAGCTGTCTATAATCACTAGGAGAAGAAAACCAATGAGTTAAGAAAGGAGAAAGATACACTAAAAATACAAACATACCTACTATAAGGAAGTAGAAACTGGGAATATGTACAGAGTAGGTACGGAATATTGTAAAGACCACCTTTACTTGAATATCCAAAGCTTCAGAAGAAGGCAAAAATTAAAACAATATTACTTCAAGTACACATTGGCTACCTGCCAAAATGGACTATATGCTGGGCCTTAAAGCAAACCTCAACAAATTTCAAAAGACTGACGTGGCATATGTACACTGACCACTTTGGAAGTCAAGTCAAATTCAGTAACAAAGATAGCAAGAAAATCTCCAAATATTTAGAAATTATGCAGGCGTCCCTGGGTGGCTCAGTCAGTTGGGTGGTCGGCTCTTGATTTCTGCTCAGGTCATGATCTCAGGATCCTGGGATCAAGCCTTGTGTCAGGCTCCAAGCTCAGCAGGGAGTGGGCATGAGGATTCTCTCTCTCCCTTCCCTCTGCCCCTTCCCCCATGCTCAATCTCTCAAATGAATAAATAAATCTTTTTTAAAAAATTATACAACACACTTATAAATAACATAAATTAAAGATGTCAAATGGAAATTAGCAAAAATTCTGAACTAAATGGTAAGAAAGTATAGCACACCAAAGTTTGTAGGATACGACTAAAGCAGAACACAGAGTGAGATTGTGAACTCTTCAAAATCATGTATTAAAAAAGAAGAAAAAGTGAAAAATCAATGCTCTAAGCTAGGGGTTGGCAAAGTTTTCTGTAAAGGACCAGAGAGTAAATATTTTAGGCTTTGTGGGCCATGAGGCAAAATTGAGGATAATTATGTAAGTACTTCTATTACAAAATAAAACAAAGTTCCACAAAATGTTTATTAACAAAGTTCAAAATATAATAATAATTGAGTACATTTTTTGGTAATACAGATCTACTAATGAGAAGAATGGAGGAATAACATTTCACTTAACTGGGGTTTAAAATAGTTTTCCCTTGAATTAAAATCAATCAAAATCTTCATCTCTCTCTCTCTTTTTTTTTTAAGATTTTTATTTATTTATTTGACAGAGAGAGATCACAAGTAGACAGAGAGGCAGGCAGAGAGAGAGAGAGGGAAGCAGGCTCCCTGCTGAGCAGAGAGCCCAACGCGGGACTAGATCCCAGGACCCCGAGATCATGACCCGAGCCGAAGGCAGCAGCTTAACCCACTGAGCCACCCAGGCGCCCTCAAAATCTTCATCTCTTAATGGCTGATTTGTAATGAGCTCTTATAATTTCATCTTTGAAAATGTTTTTTCACACAGACACATACTGCTAAATACTGAAAATCAATCCATGAATACATGGTTTTAGTTGAGCATATTTATCTTTTGGAAGGCATGAGAATTCCATTAGACTTTTCTCTTGACATTTGCTTTTATTATGTTATTACATCAGATTAATCACTTCTAATTGAAAGGTAGAAGCTTCTAAGAGACATAATTAAACAGAATTGTTTATTGTGGTAAAATACATATTAAAGCTGCCATCTTGACCACTTTTAAGTGTACAACTCAGGGGCATTAATTATATTCATAATGTTGGACAACCATCATCACTATGTCTAACAGAAATGGATCTTGAAATAATGGAAATTTCCTTTGTCTTTCATTCAGGGTCTGAACACCCTGCTAGAACTGTAACTTAAACTTGGAAAATATATCCACGACAGATCTGTATGGGAATAGAGATCTCATTTCTTATTTTAACTTTGAAAGCGTGAGAAGTATATAAAGCAGCTTGACATTACTTATGATTCAAACATTGTCACTGAAATTACTTTATCGAAGTATCATTTTACATTCCCATCGCAATGTAAGAGAGATCCAGTTTCCCCACATGCTCACCATCACCTGGTATTACCATTATTTTTTTATTTTAGCCACTCGATTAGGTGTGGTCCAGTACCCCATCTTGATTTTGATTTGCACTACCCTAATGGTTAACAATAAAACATCTTTTCCTGTGCTTATCTGCCACCTACACTTGTTTTTTGATGAAGTATCTGTTTGGTTTTTGCTCATTGTCTAAGTGGATTGTTTTCTTAGTGTTGAGTTTAGAGAATTTTTTATCTACTATGGACTCAACTCTTTTGTCAGATGATTCACATATATTTTCTCTCTTAATAGGGCCATTTACAGAGCACAAGTTTTAAATTTTGATCAAGCTTAATTGTTGATTTTTTATTTGTTTTATGGATTGTTCTTTTTAATGTTATATCTATGAACTCTTCATGTAACCTCAGGTCATGAAAATTTTTCTCCTAAAAGTTTTATAGTTTTTACATTTAGAATGATCTTTCTGTAAGATTTAGATCAAGACTCTTTTGTTTTGTTTTGTTTTGGCCTATAAATGCCGAATTATTTCAGCATCATTTGTTGAAGACTACTATCTCTTCATTAAATTGCTTTTGCACCTACGTAAAAATCAGTTGACCATACTTGTATGGGTTGATATCTGGACTCTATGCCATTGACCTATCTGTCTATTCCTCCACTGATACCACTAACTTGATTACTGTAGCTATACATTAAGTCTTGAAATAGGGTAGTGTGATATCTCTAACTTTATTCTTCCTTTTCAAAATTGATTTAGCTATCCTAGTTCTTTTGCCTTTCTAAGAGAACCAAGTTCAAGAGTTAGAGTTTTATTTTTATTTTTATTTTTTTAAGATTTTATTTATTTATTTGTCAGAGAGAGAGCGAGCACAGGCAGACAGAGTGGCAGGCAGAGGCAGAGGGAGAAGCAGGCTTCCTGCTGAGCAAGGAGCCCGATGTGGGACTCGATCCCAGGCGCTGGGATCATGACCTGAGCCGAAGGCAGCCGCTTAACCAACTGAGCCACCCAGGCGTCCCAAGAGTTAGAGTTTTATAAAATCTTTTGACATTGCAGCATCAGAAAAGGAAAACTTAGCATGCCATCTCTTAACATTCTCACACAAGAATGGCATGAAAATATTCACATCTTTTTTTTTTTTAAGATTTTATTTATTTATTTGACAGATCACAAGTAGGCAGAGAGGCAGGCAGAGAGAGGAAGAAGCAGACTCCCCACTGAGCAGAGAGCCTGATGCGGGGCTCGATCCCAGGACCCTGAGATCATGACCTGAGCCGAAGGCAGAGGCTTAACCCACTGAGCCACCCAGGCGTCCCTATTCACATCTTCTTTTATGCATTCTTTGAAGAAATGACTTACTGAGCAGCTACGTGCAAGACTGTTTCAGATGGGAAGAATATCCCAATTTCTATGTGTATAGTACACTAATTTTTCTTCATCTCTAAAATGCCAGCTTACAGTTTTCAGCAAAACCTATGAACAGAAAAGTGAATGGACTTAACAACAAAATCCTCTTACTGCATGAATTCTGTTCCTTTGACTATATATAGTGATGTCATGTTCCATCACCTCCTGGGTCATAAGTAACTTCCTCTGTTGGAGAATGCCAAATTCAGATGCTCTTTATTTTTTTTTAATTTATTTTTATTTCTTTTCAGTGTAACAGTATTCATTGTTTTTGCACCACACACAGTGCTCCATGCAATACGTGCCCTCCCTAATACCCACCACCAGGCTCCCCTAACCTCCCACCCTCAGACGCTCTTTAAAAAGACTCAGATGATGAGGTGCCTGGGTGGCTCAGTTGGTTAAGTGTCCGACTCTTGGTTTCAGCTCAGGTCATGATCTCAGGGTTGTGAGGTGGCACCTCACAAGCGTGGCACCTGCTCAAGATTCTCTTCCTCTTCCTCTGCCCCTCCCCACTCCCTCCGTCCCCCACCAAATAATAAAAATAAAAATAAAAAGACTCAGATGAGAATTGGCAGGCAAGGTTTCATTACAACAGCCATACCATGAGTACTAAACCAGCATTATCAAATGCCTGTAACAGAGACTGAGGGACTTGTACTGCTTTTAATTTTAGAACAAGGCACTCAGTGTAATTTTATCCTGACAAAGATAAACCCCCATAAAAGTGGTTGAAATTGCACAATCCTCAAACTTTCACAAAATAATAAAACATGGAATAAGAATCCCCACAGTATAGATACAAAGAAGTCTACATTGTTGACCTAAGAGAATCAAAAGTCGCCACTTTAGGGGTGCCTGGGTGGCTCAGTGGGTTAAGCCTCTGCCTTCGGCTCACATCATGATCTCAGGGTCCTGGGATCAAGCCCCACATCGGGCTCTTTCCTCAGCAGGGAACCTGCTTCCTCCTCTCTCTCTGCCTGCGTCTCTGCCTACTTGTGATCTCTGTCTGTCAAATAAGCAAAATCTTAAAAAAAAAAAGACAAAACTCGCCACTCTAAGCGACCCACTTTCCAAGTCATCGCCCATTTTTCCTATACTGCTTCCTATACGGTCTACCCTGTTTTCATCTTACTGCTTACGTGAGGGCAAAAAAATATCTGACAGATGAGAGGATCTATGCATATCTGTACCTAGGTCCTTCAGAGATAGGTCTCTCAAAATAATAAGCAGCAAATGTTTTAGCTGTTGGCAGGAATTATTGAATGTTAAAATAACATTATCAAGAAATCAAGAGAAAATCCTCTTACTCCAATAAACTATTTTCTTTTTGGCCTTAAAGTATTAAGACCTCCCTAGATAGACTTTTCTCACTGTTGGAGGCCACTGTAAAGTATAGTGATTTGGGATATGAATTTTAGAAGACAAACAACACAGTCCACCAACCTTCAGTGTGTTACTTAGCCACCTAAAGCTCCATTTACTCCTTTTTACAATGGTGCATGCACCATGCACCACATAGTATTGAGAGGAACTAATGGGATAATGAAAACTGCTTAGCAAAGTATGGGCACATAATAAACATTTTATACATATTCATTATATTACCAATTTATTCACCTGCTAAGTCTTACAGCCTATCTCAACTATTTCCTCTTTCCTTTAGCTCTCCCTGACCCTTTTATTTATTTTGGCAGTTGTTATTCTTCCTTCTTTTTACAACCCCTTGTGTCAAATGCTAACTATACATGCCAGCAAGGGAGGTGCTCTGCTGGGTCCAAACCCAGACTCAAAAGCAGCTTGTCTATGAACGGTTTAGCACCAGGTTCCCCGCCAACGTGGGTGATGGGTGAGGGGACAGGCCCCTTTCTGGCCCTGCCCTGTTCCCCTGTGGAGGGGCAGTCTCCATGGACCGGGCCCAAAACCCAGTGGTTGGGGCAGCCCCTCCTGCAGGGACGGTGTGAAACCAGCTACCCCAGTCCAACCAAGGCCCAGCGGAGCCATTGATTCTTTCACCTGAGCCAGATTCTGACTTAGAGTCATTCAGTCATAATCTCCTGACTCTTTTAGAATCACAAAATCTATTTCCTCCCTCCTATGCCTTCCCTATACCTGTACCACTGCAATGGGTTGCTTCTGATAACAGCTCCTGGAGTGTAGGCTCCAGTGAAGTAAGACCTTTTGCTTGTTTGTATCCCTGGCCTCTGACACAGTATAGAGCTTGGGACCTACTTTTCTTTCTTTCTTTTTTTTTAAAGATTTTATTTATTTATTTGACAGACAGAGATCACAAGTAGGCAGAAAGACAGGCAGAGAGAGATGGAGAAGCAGGCTCCCTGCTGAGCAGAGAGCCCGATTCAGGGCTCGATCCCAGGACTGTGGGATCATGACCTGAGCCGAAGGCAGAGGCTTTAACCCACTGAGCCACCCAGGCTCCCCTTAGGGCCTACTTTTCAAATGTCAGTTAAGTGGCACCTGGGTGATTCATGTCTGATTCATGTCAGTCAAGCATCTAATTCGGCTCAGGTCATGATCTCAGGGTTGTAAAGGCAAGACCTGGGTGGGGCTCCCAGCTGAGTGTGGAGCCTGCTTATGATTGTCTCTCACCCTCTGCCCCTCCCCCCATGTGCTCATACACAAGCACACACATCCGCTCTCTCCCTCTCTCTCTCTAAAAAAAAAAAAGCCAATTAAAATATCTTCATGTTGGCTCACAGTCTGCATTATTATCATTGAATACTCTGTGATATACCACTGAGGCATCTTCTTAACCATTCTATTTCTGTTTAGATTCTCCACTTGCTTATTATTAACAGTATAATCAATAATTGTAATTTTTTTCTTTCCGGTTTACTTAGGACAAGTTTCTAAATAATGGGGGATTGCAGTATTAAACAGTGTAGCTCCTAGCAATTAGCCATCTATCCAGTTTATTCAATTAACCTTATTACAGAATATGTAGTCCAGGATTACTGCAAAAGAGAACTGTTGCTTTGCAAACTGGTTCCTGTACAGCAGGGCAAGGAGAGCCTGAAGAAAGAGGCAGACTACTCTAGATTGGGAGGCAGCAAATTTAATAAGCAAGGGAATTTACATGAGGCTTACCTTAGGCAGCCACAAGATGAAGAGACCTCAGTGACTGCCCACCAGACCCTAAGAGTTGATGCAGAGGCCTTAACTGGGTTTAGTCACATAAACCAACCAATGGTCTCAACACTACACTACTCTCTCATAGCTGTGTCCTGGGAACAGCTTTTTGGAGTGGGGAAGGCAAGCAGAAGCTATGTTCCAAGGACAGCGGAGAAAGTCAGGAGCCTGTGATTGCCTAGGTGGAGCTCACAGGTCAGCTGGCAATCATATCCTCCTGATGACCTTCCCCAACACTCCAACCTCCAGGACCAGCTCTTCCACAGAGCGCCCTGAGTAGTCAGCAAGGAGTTTCCCTCGCATGGAGGTGGCCCCTTTGGTGGCTATCTGGCTGCACTGGAGGCAGATGCCACACCCATAACACAGGCACATAAAAAGCACAGATTAAGGTAATGTTTCCCAAAATCAGGGCTAACTTTTCCACCAAGAGCCTCACGTTCCAAGCCACTGATTTATTAAGTCTCCTAGACTGGGGGTCGGATCACTCAGGGCACTTACTTGTGCCCTCCTGTGATTTAATAGATATGATATATTGGAGACCTTCAGGTATGAACACACAGGATTCTGTTTGGACAATGGCACAGGTGCCTCCTGGCAAGGCAGTAATAATGTCCAAGGCCATTCTATTCTGGAGGACAGCTTTTCTCATTAGAGACATCCAGTGTTCAATAAGGACAGTCATTGTTGGTTATCATTTCTGTAATGTCCTCCAGGCAAATGGAGGGAACAAAGAAGGCACCCAAATGACTGTATCAGTGGAAAACAGAACATACCCACCCAGCCTTGAGGAGAGGGAGACTGGCAGCTTTGGGAACTTGACCTGGTTGTACACAGCATACATAACCGTACATACTGGTAGAGAGGCAGCACTGGTAGGCCTAAGGGGATGGACCGGGGGTGGGATGTGCCAGACCAGGACGCCCACCTCTTCCCCTCTTTCAATGGCACATGTTCCATTCCAGGCATCATGGGTTTCCACAACGGGATCCCAGTGGAGACTGAATAGTTCGTCATCCAGGGATGTGAACTAACTCACCAATCCAGGTGGGACATCTCACTGCAAATTCTAATAGATGACACATTTCCAGGCATGATGGGGTTTGGTGTTCTCAGCAGCATAACATGTTGATCCACGGTGAAAGTTGGCACAATGGCTATTTACCACGCCATCCACACCTTTACAAAGTTGGGTGCCTCAGCAGGGGTCCCCAGTCTGGCATATGGGACAAGAGGTCTGACTGGTTGATCATACAAATGTATTAAAGCTGGGAAAGTACTTGAATCCACCTGGCCAAGGGGTTTTTTAATCTATTAGCAATTAAGTCTGCTGCTTTAAGATTCCATTTTTCCTTTCTACCAACCCTACTACTTGCAGGTTATAGGGGCAACGGAACCTAAACTCAATGTCATGTTCTTTTGCCCAGTCATAAACATCATGACCTTTGGCGTGTGACCACTGATCACTGTCTGATTGATTGAGGGTAACTGTACATGGTACTCAGCTTCTCTAATTCCCTCATGGTGGCAGCCCAGTTTGCATGGCAACAGGGGAAAGCTTGGGTTAGGCCAGATGCAGTGTTCACACAAACCAAGGCATATTTAGAACACTCGCTCTGACAGAGGGAACCAATATAATCAATTTGCCAATCTGTCACAAGCTGGGAACTGCAGTGGATGGCCCCAGATTCCTTTGGCAGTTGCCTTGGGTATTATTTGGAACACAGAGAACATGCTGTTCCTACATTAACCAAATCACTGTATGTCAAGGGCAATCTGGCATCCTCAGCAATAAACCATTCCACATGGCACAATGGTGGCTGCTCTTCTCATGCACTAGGTCCGCTACACCTACTGAAGGACTCACACCGCCATGTCAGAACCTTGTAAGCGGGAAGGCACTGAGACTGTCTCAGGCTGTTTCAGGTAAACCCAAATGCTCCTCCACACATCCTGACCCCCCCCAAAGGCCCACTGATAATCATCCACTTCTCAGCTTCCCATTGTCCAAATCAGAGGGTTAATTCCTTCAGAAGAGCCCTACTGTTGGGGCAAAGGGTGAACAGCTAGGACTCATGAGTGATCACCTGCCAAACCACTCTGAGTTCAGCCCACCGGCTGTTGTACTGGCTGCCCTGGGAGGCTCTACCTGGAGGCGTGCTCTGTGCACTGCTAGAAACTACTGGGGTATGGGGTTTTATCAGGTTTCTGGTCCCTCACATGGCTGGGACCAATATCTTAGGGGTACTCTCTCCTTCTGTTGTCTCTGCCATAGCACCTGACCCGTATCTTCCAGAATCACACACACATCTAACACAAATGGCAGTCCTGCTTGGGAGATGCCTAGGGCTTTAAGCTACTTCACTAGGTTTTTGTCTTCTCCAAAGAGGTGAGCTGCTCTGATCCCCAGTCCCACACATGCCCTTTCTTTGCCAGGTGGCAAAAGGGGTAGAGGCACTGCATCAGGTGGTGAATAAAAGTCCTCCAGAACTCCCAAACTTCTACAAAGGCTTGAAGCTCTTTCACATTCTTAGGGGATGGACAGGCTTGCACCTTATCAATAGTTTCTGGGATAATGCCCATCTTGAGTCCCAAAAACTTCACAGCAGTGCCTGGGCCTTAAATGTTATGTGGGTACACTCCTATCCTCTCCCTTACAGGTGTTCCAGCAAAATGTGCAGTGTCCCACAGGAGAGGCAAGTCTTCACATGGTAACATTATATCATCAATGCAATGGGCCCATTTTACTGATGTGGAGGAGGAGAACAGGGACAGGTCTCAGGCTACCATCCCATGACATACTGTGGAGCTGTGTGTGTAGCCTTGGGGAAGCATAAGAAAGGTCCATTACTGTTCCTCCCACATGAAGGCAAGCTGATCTTAGTTACCAGAAACCTGTACCTGTCAGAGTCTTTTCCATGAATCTCTCTGAAGATGAAGCACTTTTGCAAAAGCATCAGAATAAAACAATACAGGTCTGTATAATTGACAAAGGACTTTAAAATGGTCACAGTTAAAGCTCTGATGAAAGTTCATGATAACACGGTGGACGGAGAAATTTAGTTATTTCTGTGACATCCTTTTTAAAATAATAACTAGGATTATGACTGAACATTATACCGGGACATATCAGATCTTTGGGAATTTTGTATAATTTCTGGAGCAATGTGAAGAAAGTTTAGCATCACTTCTTATTTGACAATGCTTCCCATGAAATTTAACATGCCAAACAGGCCTAATTAGATCAATGTCTTCCTCTCACAAGGACAGAGAACTCATCTTTTGAGACGGTCCAGGGACCCTCTGAAAAATCCCAAAGTTAGTTCAAAGTCAACAAGACTTCATTTGAATTTGATTTATGGGAACTTTGTAAAAAATATCAAAAGGCTTAAAACATTCGATTAGATTATAGGCTGCTGTGAAACAATACTTAGTTATTCATTTTGCCAAACTGACAGTTAAAGACTTCAAAAACTAATACAGAAAGTTACAGAATTGTGGAAAAAAACTTAGCTCTTTTAATAGAGAAGACTCAGTTTTCTAAAATAATCAAAGACCTGATAAAGATAACATGAGGCACAGGAAATTATTTCCATAAAACAGAATCTTTGTTTTCTAGGCAGTTTACTTGAAAGGTAAAGAAAAACCATTCATAATCTCATCAGGAACAAACCAATAGTCCAAGAAAACTTTGTCCTTTTAGAAGATGAAATAAAATCGTTTCAGTTTTACATGAGTACATTATTCATATTAAAACTTAAAACTGTGATCTGATGAGCACTGGGTATTATACACAACTGATGAAGCATTAAACTTTACATCAAAAACTAATGATGTGCTGTATGTTGGCTATCTGAATTAAAATAAAAAGATAGCTTTTTAAAAAAACTGTAAAATTTTTTTCTTTAAGCCAATTAAATAGAGCTCTTTTACACAGTAATTTTGACAATGCCCTCTGGCGATAGTAAAACATCACATATATAATATATATCCATTGATATACAGAACATGCAGACAGACCCAAAACGAGATCCCAAAGCTTTCATTGCAAAACTCTAGCCACGAATCAGACACCACTCATATGGCTAAAGCTTTCTGGGGCAAGGGAGCTTCTATAGCAGTCTGTATTCTGAAAAGCCTCTTTTTCCCCATTTATAAATTTAGCCTCTGTGGGCAGTGTTTCGGTTATGTCCTGGGTGTTTACATTTCAAAGACATGATAAAATTTACCACCTTGGGGGGGGGCAGAAAGAGTGTTGGTTTTCTCTTCGGAGTTTTTTGAGTAATTGGTATTTAGAACTTTCCTCTGTATTAGGGGCTGGACAGCACTGGCGTTTTGTCTGTTTCACTGTCAATCACTGCAAATAGTGTCCCTTTCATTCTCTTCTCTTCACTTTCTAGCAATCTCCCCCCTTAGAGTCCTAATCAGGCTTAGTCACAAGTGCTCAGACCTCAATCCACAGCTGCCTGCACCCTCCTAGCTTTGCAAAATGGCACACTGGGGTCTCTAACTTACTCTCTTGCTCTCCCCCACCTTGTCTGCCACTTCTGAAGTTAACAGGGTAGTGGACAGGTGCACATTGTTCTCTAACTTCAGCCTCTAGCTGGGCATCAGTGGCCAGCAGAGCTGTCCACAGTAGAGACCAGCTCACTGTGGTAGACATCCCTTTCCCTCCTTTGCCGAAGTGTGCTAGGTGTAGTTTCTCAAAAGTACATCAAGCCCGTTGGCATTTTCAGGGCATCCCAGTACTCTCGTGCTTGTCCACAAGCATCTGACAGGCCACCACTCCCCACCTCAGGTTGATAGCCAACCAGGGATTTCCCTCAAGGAGGATGCCTCTTTCCCGTGGCCATTTTGATGGTCTTCTGGCTGGCTTGCCAACTGTTGGTTTGTAAACGGGCCCCCATACAAGAAAGCCAAGGAGACAGAGCCAAACCACTCCAGGCTGGTAGATGGCAGGTTTAATAAACAAAGGAACTTACATATGAGATTTTTCTTTCTTTTTTTTTTTTAAGATTTTTATTTATTTATTTGACAGAGAGAGAGATCACAAGTAGACAGAGAGAGAGGGGGAAGCAGGCTCCCTGCTGAGCAGAGAGCCCGATGTGGGGCTTGATCCCAGGACCCTGAGATCATGACCTGAGCCGAAGACAGAGGCTTAACCCACTGAGCCATCCAGGCGCCCCAAGACTTTTCTTGAGTGGCCACAAGATGAGTAGATCTCCACTCCCCCCACCAGAATCTTAAACGTTTATACAGAAGCCCTAACCAGGTTCAATTAACGTATATAGTCCAGATGGTCTCAAGAGCACATTACTATCTCAAGGCTGTGTCCCTGGGGCAGCTCCTGGGAGACAGAAAGGCAAGTGGCAACCACATTCCAAGGACAGGGGATGGGAGTGAAGAGCTTCCCATTGTAAGGGTCCAGCTCATGAGTCAGTTGGTGGTTACATCCTCTTGATGACCTCCCCCCTAAAGCTAACTAAAGACTGTCAGCTTTAGTACTCTGAGTTTTATTTCGTTGACCTGAAGCTGCCTCTATCCCCCCTATCCTGGGGCTTTAGCAAGAAATAGAGGAAGCTAGGGCAATCTTCCTTGTTTGTAGCCAGATCTCATGACTAGCATGGATCTGTAAAGGCAAATTGCTTCCTCTAAGAAGACAGGAATATTTGGGCAAACTAACTTACAATAAACAACATAGCATTTACTATGTGCCAAGCATTGTTTCAAATACTTTATAGATACTTACTTATTTAAATCCTCATAACAACCCTAGGAGGTAGGGACTATTATCTCTCCTATTTTACAGCTGAGGAAAGGGAGGCACTTAGATGTTAAGTAGCAGCAGGGATCTGAATCCAGGTTCCAGAGCCAAGGCTCTTAATTACTATGCTACTTTCCTTTCAAAGAAAAAAACAAGCAAATAAACCTTCACTGTACAAGATGACCTCAAATGTACCTTTACAGACAGCTCTCCTCTTTTCCCCAGGATGAGTATCAGATTAAAATAAACTATGACTCTCTGACTCTCTCAACTAATTTCCATGAGAAGTAAATGGTAGTTTCCAAAGTCAAAGTCACAAGGAAATGATTAGAACACCAGAATGTAAATAAACTTTTACCTAATTGCAAAAATGTACTTCCTGATTATTTTTAAATCAAAGGCAAACAGATGTTAAGATATATACATTATAGACTTATACTGAAACATAAAATAAAATTATCCTTATACCACCCTCCAGTAACTGCACAGATGTCTTATCCTTTTAACTATTCTACTGGCCTAACTTCTCTCCCTAGGCTTCCTAAAAAAACTTACCTGGCCAAACATGCCAGGAAAAAAAAAAAGTATGTCTCTTCCAAGGTAAAAATAAATTGATCATACCATATTAACATTCTGTAAAGTGAGCTATCAGCATTCTAAGGTTGAATGGATTAAAAATGGAAATGAATCAAGAGAAAAGACTTACTATATTCAAGCCATAAGGGTGTACTATATGAAAACGTAAATAATATAACAGGGTAGAGAAACACGATTCAGTGAATATTGGTGGGACAAACAAATAACAGATTAAAGGTGAATTAATTGAGATTCAGATTTCCCTTTGTGGTACTGTGATTTATAAGAGATATATATATTTGGTGACTCAGATAACCAAAATATATTTTCATATATGTTTGGTCTTCATCCACACTTACTGGATCATGGCTTCAAAACCCCTTAGAACTTCCTAAGTGCTGAGAGTGATAAAGGTGTCTTTTATTGTCTTAATGAAAGAGACTTTTGGACTCCCATTTGGACTGCTGGGAGAACCAACCATGTGATTAAAGGGCTGGAACTTTCAGTCTTGCCCCCAACCACGGGGCTGTAGGTTGAATCAGCCAATGGCTAATAACTTTGTCAATAATGACTATGTAATGAAATCTCTATAAAAACTCAAAAAGACTAGGTTTGGAGAGCTTCCAGGGTGGTGAACACATGGAGATTTGAAGAGACTGGTGCACCTAGAGGTCCATGCCCTTTCCCCTATCTTGCCCTGTGTTTCTCTTCATCTGGCTGTTCATATCTTTTATCATATCTTTTAATAAACTGAGAAACGTAAGTGTCTCCCTGAGTTCTGTGAGATGCTCTAGCAAATTAAAAGAAGTTTAAAGAGAAAGTTGTTGGAACCTCCCATCTGTAGCCAGTCGGTCAGAAATATAGGTAACAAACAACCCGGGGCTTGCGACTGGCATCTGAGGTTGTGGGGTGGAGGGCAGTCTTGTAGGACTGAACCCTTAACCTGTAGACATAGAGAGGGTGAATTTTCTTGCCCCGGGGGCATCTGGCAATGTTTGGAGACATCTCTGGTTGTCACAACTGTGCACCCAGCAGGCAGAGGCCAGGGATGCTGCAGAACATCCTACGAGGCACAGAACAACCCCCCACAAGAAAGAATTCTCTGGCCCCAAAATGTCAGTGGTGCTCGGGTAGCCCTACATGGCTAACCAGTTCACCTAGTTAGGATTTCACCTGTGCTGATCTAGGGGGATGTACTTGTTATGTTACAGCATTTTAAAGATTTTATTTATTTATTTGAGAGAGAGGCAGTGAGAGAGAGCATGAGCGAGGAGAAGGCTAGAGGGAGAAGCAGACTCCCCATGGAGCTGGGAGCCCGATGCGGAACTCGATCCCGGGACTCCAGGATCATGACCTGAGCCGAAGGCAGTCGTCCAACCAACTGAGCCACCCAGGCGTCCCTGTTACAGTATTTTAAATTCTTTTTAGAAGTTACTCTTTATAAAGTTTCTCCGGAGAGTGGGTAAGGGCACCCATTTCTCTTTATTTCTCTTAACACGCACTGCAGACTGAAAGGCTCTCCACGGCCAGATGACTCGGCCAGAGAAAGGCAGCTGCAGCAGCAGATTCATCCCAAAGGGAAAAATACTGCTTGATCTGGGAGCTGAGAAAACATGAAAGCAGGAAATACTACCACTACTTATATCTTCCTGAGGATTATGCAGCTAGGAGATGCTGAGCGTTTTTTGCCCTACTAAGGCGGTGGATGGAGCTGATGGAGCACAATGGTGGGAGGGGGGCGGTTCTGGGGAGCTCAAAGGGGCCCGCGAAATCAAATAAAGGTCTGGGAGACACACAGTCATATTCATGTCCATCGGGTGAGTGAAACAAGGACAATCTGACGCATGAGCAAAGGGAGATCCTTGCACAAGAGACTTGCCCTCCGCGGGGCACACTAGCACCATCCCCACGGCGGGGATCATTGCCGCACCTATCACACAGCATGGCCGCCGCTTAACTCATTTGTCTCATTTGAACAGGCTGCCAGAGAGGAACGTCTGCTGACAAGGCAACCATGGGCTTAGCCCTGCATGGAGGCCCCCGGGACAAGACACCAGGGGCCAGAAATTGTTCCCCAGGCTACACAATCCCTTCCTGACAGCAGGACAACAGCAGGGCAGCCTTCCTAAGCCCGGTGGCTGAGGACTCATCCAAGTTGTTCCTGAATGCAGGGAGGGCAGGAACAGACTGGCAGTGCAGAGGCGTCTCTCGGCTTCCAAGGGGATTAAAGGCTGCACCACTCCCGTCTGGCACACCCCACAAAAACAGCAGTATTTGGGGCACCTCAGAAAGGATGGGCCTCGGATCCTACAGCACATTCTCCCCCTCCTCTCCTTTAATTCACAAGATCTTAACGCAGACTCAGAATGGGCAGCCTTTTAGAAACCTTTCTGGCCCGAGAAAAAGCTTTTCTACCCAGTAGCTGCCTTTATGACGAACATCTAGACAGACAAATTTATTAAGGGGAACTCTTATATGATCAAGAGGCTCAAAATCTTAAAAATTAAGTTAAAAAGAAATTAAAATTTTCTTTTAAATTAGAAAAGAAATTGAAAATGTGATACTCTCCCAAGACCAATTGACTTCAGGCATTCCCATCCTCCCTACCTCAAACAAGACAAAGAGAACGACAAAGGACATCTCCTTTCCCAGTTCTCATCCCATCCTTACTGCAATGGGTTAGGAACATGATCTTGACTATCGCCAGCTCTTTCCTTAAGAACTTCCACATCGGTGGCCACTTCAGTCCAGAGGGGTAGCAAAATTCTAGAAGGCAACCTTCATGAGTTCATCCAGAAGACCACTGGATAAAACTTAACACCGACTTCATGGTAAACAGGTATTTTCCTGCAGCTCATAATCTAGCATCTTCCAGTAATCCGCAGGAATTGGAGGGCTTTCACTTGTTTCATAAACTTAATTCCAAGGAACTTATTCAAAGTTCCTATTACACTGGGGTGTGGATTAATGTTGTTATTACAATGATAAGGTCTCAAAGGATTAAACTGAAAATGAACCCAGGGAGAAAAAGTGACTTTCAGGAAACACTTGGGAGCCCCACTGGCTGAGGGGATAAGAAGAAATTTTATTCCGTGAGATCTACAGCAGAGGCTCTCTGTGCTGCCTACACATCAGGATCACCACAGCAGCTTTAAAACAACACGGATGCCTGCCTGAGTGCTACTCCAGAGACTGTTTAATGGTTCTGGGATAGAGCCCTGCAGGGGCATGGTTTTTAATGTTCTCTAGGTGATTTTAATATGCAGCCTAGGCTGAGAATTAGATTTAGAAAGTAGAGTTTTGCTCTTTAGCATTTCACAAAATCTCTTCAAGACTGCCAGGCTTTAGCTTAAAAAAAAAAAAAAAAAAATCCAAAGTATAATTTGTAGGTAAAACTTCCTTCAGTGCCTAGTACCATGCATACGCCCATGACCAATGCCTAGTGCTTCCGTCACGTGACCCCACCCTGCAGCGAAGGTCAGGGTGAGAAGCAAACACAAAAGTGAAGACTGGGGCAGCCTCGCTCTTTTTCTACTCCGAGAACACAACATTTAAGAAAACCAAGTGTCGGGGGATGCCTGGGTGGCTCAGTTGGTTGGACGACTGCCCTCGGCTCAGGTCATGATCCCGGAGACCCGGGATCGATTCCCGCATCGGGCTCCCAGCTCCACGGGGAGTCTGCTTCTCCCTCTGACCTTCTCCTCGCTCATGCTCTCTCACTGCCTCTCTCTCAAATAAATAAATAAAATCTTAAAAAAAAAAAAAAAAAAAGAAAACCAAGTGTCGGGACGCCTGGGTGGCTCAGTTGGTTAAGCGGCTGCCTTCGGCTCAGGTCATGATCCCAGCGTCCTGGGATTGAGTCTCGCATCGGGCTCCTTGCTCGGCAGGGAGCCTGCTTCTCCCTCTGCCTCTGCCTGCCACTCTGTCTGCCTGTGCTCGCTCGCTCTCTCTCTCCCTCTCTCTGACAAATAAATAAATTTAAAAAAAATTAAAAAAAAAAAAAAAAAAGAAAACCAAGTGTCTGCTCAACACCGTTTCTGCTTCAGTAATCGGAAGTTCTCATCTGATATCTAAGGAGAGTTAAGCTGATTCCTTGAACTGCTAATTTACAAAATAATCTTAAATAATTAAAACATTATAAGACCTAATTAACTAAATAGGCTAACTCCCTAAAAAGAGGATAAGAAGGGAAAGGACAGACAAGCTTAATTCTGCTAATTAGTGAATTTCAGTGTACCGAATTAACTTCACATTAATCTGTCATTTTGATATTGACAGGTTTGATCATTGCAAAGACTTCTGGAGGCCCTGTTTCCTGTTCCTGGCATTGACCTTTTTATTTCTGATTAAGAGAAAGGGGAAAAAAAATGGTAAGACATGAAAGAAAGCCTTAGCAGAAGGCTACCTAAAAGCAGAACCAAGATTTCACTGAACAAGTTTTAATTAACCATTTGTAACGTCCCAATTATATATCTTCACAAAATAAAGACTCAGGTATTTAAAGCTGCTTAACAAGGGTGCCTGGGTGGCTCAGTGGGTTAAAGCCTCTGCCTTCGGCTCAGGTCATGATCCCAGGGTCCTGGGATCGAGCTCCGAGTCGGGCTCTCTGCCTGCCTCTCTGCCTACTTGTGATTTCTGTCTGTCTAATAAATAAATAAAATCTTTTAAAAAATAAAATAAAGCTGCTTAACATACAGGAAGCTGTTCCAATACTTTTCTTCCCTTTTGGCAGAAAGCTCCTTTAACTCAGGCCAACAGGCTATATTTATTTGCCTGAAGCAGCATTTCCTAGGAAAGCGGCAGGCAGCAGCCCTACTGCAGACAGCAGAAAGGGCTCCTGATCACGGCAGCAGGCCGACCTCCGGAGACCCGAGGCTCTGTAGAGTCATTTCACCACACAGGAAAGCCACTGGGGCTCTATACCAATGACAGAGCTGTTGTCATCTCTGCCAGAAGACTCTGGGCTGCTATTGGAAACCAACACCTGGCACCATGCCAGATCACCGTCTCACACCCGGACAGAGCTTTATAAAGCTTTATAGATGCCTACCGGGAAAAGAAGGGGGGGAAAAAAAAAGCAGGTGTTCCTATTCATCCTAACACTGACTGCCCAGAAAATCTGCTGAGTCACTGAGTACCAATCAAGAGAAAAATAATGCAGAGACTGCAAATACTAATCTCCTTCATCCTGCTTCTCCTTCCAAACAGCACGTGGACTCCCAGGTAATATTCTTAACTCTGAAAACACAAGGACATAGGTTAAATTTACATACCCTTAGTCCATACAGAAAAGCTGAATTCAGAGTTCAAATCTCTGAAAGTGTAATGTACTAGACAAAACTACTTTGTAACAGTGGTTGTTGCTAGGTAGAGGGGTTAAGGGTGATCTATGTTTTCTGCTGTAATCTTCTAGAAGTTGCAGAGTCTATATTGAGACCACAATTCATTCGTAATAATATGCCTTAGAATCATATTTCTTGGTAAGAGATTAGACTCACATCTTTGAGCCCTGGGATATAACTTCAGCTCACCAAAATACTTCAAATCATTAATTATGAAAACTCCAGCCAAGGCTAGAGGGTCAGTCTAACATGGAACTAAAGGAAACACAAGTGAAGGTCAATGGACTTTATGTGCACTTGCTTTGCTACCTTTTCTACAGGCAGAATATTCTAACTTGGTAGAAAGAAAATTTCACCATTGGTGCGCTTTTGAGAGAAGGGAAAAAAAAAGTGAGCAGTCAAAATGGCATATGAGTTAACTTCTGCTTATTTCCATTCTTCCTCTTTTCCTAGATTAGACATGCTTGTGAAAAACAAGACACCCTTGGCTTTGGCCTGAGAGCCTCAAGCAAAAACAACCACCACGATAAAAAAGCTTAGAGAAGTATCAAACAGCTTTGTCCTGCTTCTGCTTAAGTTTTAACTTAAAGCAACTAAAATCCAAACTCTTTGGCCCATTATTCAAGAACACACACAACATCTGAAACTCGCTGACCCATCCCCCTACATCTGCGAGTCCACACTTCATGCATAAAGCCAACAGGGCCTCCTCCTCCCTATCCATAGAGATTTCTTCTGCCAGTTCTTCATTTCTCCACATTCTCCCTATTCCTCAAGTCTCCAATCAGTGCCACCTCCTCCTCAAGTCTTCCCTGATCTCAGAGACCAAAGCATTCTTTCCTTCTCACTAATTTCCACAGCACCAAAATGACAGTCATCTAGGGACATGTCATCTAGGGACATGAGTTTCACGTTCTGCGTAGCAGGACAGGCAGGTCCCCCCATCAGTGTCTCTTCATCTGCTCCAGCCCACTTTGTTCAGGACTGTGTGTGCATCTTGGAGACTGCTGAATAAAAGATGAATAAACATCACATCTTCAAACAAACCAACCAGGGCTTGTGGTGTTAGTGATCTCCAAGTGTATACTGAATGCAGTTGTAAGAAAAGGAGCCTGGAGAGTCCTGTTTCAGACACAGTCAGGGTTAAGGAGCAGTCTAGACGTGATCTTCATGTGGGTTCAACTAATGCCTGCCTAATGCCAAGCTTAGTCCTTAGGCTCAAAAAACTAAGAGCAGCAGAAGGCACTCCCATACACACCTCAGGATTCAAGGATGTCTCCTCAGCCTCAAATCGTGTGTGGCCACCAGCATTCACTTATTAGTCCTAAACAAAGTGAAGGGTGAAGATGACTGTTTTTACCTTAATTCTCTAAGCTGATAGGACACGACTATTTGAAGATGTGACTGATGAGAGCAGTTTTCCCAATGGGTATTCCAAAAGAAAGATTTGGTCACAGCACAAAGAAATAGGCAAACTGTACTCCACAACTTTGGTTAAAGCTTGAGAGGAAAAATCAATCACTGGCCTGTTCAAAATCAGAATTTGTTTCTGGGTGCTTTGCTTCTGACTTATGGTTTGACACAGTTTCACATTTCCATGTCAACTGAACCCATGAAAGGCTAATGGAGGTGCATAAAACGAAATAAGAGCCACAGAAGGGTCCTTATCTTTCATTACTTGGAGGGGCTGTTTTTTATTTCTGATGGATACCTGGCATCTGAGAGGTCCTGTTCCAGATTTCCTCCTTAACAACTAATAGAGAAATGGTAGTTATGATCCTGTGACATGAAATTGTAATTTCTAACCAATTAGCTGCTTACATTAAAAAAAAAAATACATGTTTACACAGCCATCCTGCTTCCCAACTACTTAAATTATCCATTTTTATACCATCTCTGAACCAGAAACATTTTATCATCTTGCTGGTTCTGTCAGCAAACTGCTAACATATGAGACAAGTTCAAGATAAACGTGTCTAGGAAAGTTGGGGTTTTGACAGGTAATAGTCAAGATTCTAGGTGGTATGAGAACTTTTAAAAACATTTGATAGTTACGCATTCATTTTAATGTATATAAAAACCAGGCTGCATAAACCTGTGATTTTATCGCTCTGGTCAAGGCTGAGCAAAAAGAAACCCAGCAGATTCAAAGAAATACATGGGCGCCTGGGTGGCTCAGTGGGTTAAGCCTCTGCCTTCAGCTCAGGTCATGATCCCAGGGTCTTGGGATCGAGGCCTGCATCATGTTCTCTGCTCAGCAGGGAGCCTGCTACCCCCTCTCTCTCTGCCTGCCTCTCTGCCTACTTGTGATCTCTCTCTCTATCAAATAAATAAATAAAATCTTGAAAAAAAAATACTTTACCTAAAAAAAATGTCAGAGGGTACAAAGGATAAGATAAAAATCATGAAAACAGTACTCAAATTTAAAAGTCTGGGAAACATGAAAGGATAATGAAAATGAAATTCATGTGGACTCCTAAAATTTTATCAAAGTGGTTTAACCTTACTGTTTCAAGATGAGACTCGATCACATGAAGGAAACTTGCTGTCTGGCAGTTGACTTAATAATTTAGGGGGCAAATGGCACAATAGTATCTCTATTTCCAGTTCTTCCCCGCTGTAGAGGAGAAGCTGGGCTGCCACCACACTGCCTAACGTCAGTTCTACTCTTATCACCTGGACGGGTACCCTAGCCCCAGAAATTTCACCAAGCCACACAGTAGCTTCCCAGGTTCCAACTCTTTCTGCTTTTTTATCAGCCAGCCTTGGACAAGCTTGCTCACTCCCCAGGCTTCACCTACATGGACACACTGATGAATTTTTTTGCCTGTGCTCTACCTACCTACTGATCATTTTATCTGGACAGGCTCAAATTCAACATGCTCAGAGCAAACTCATTTCACCTCCTGAATCATCTTCTCTTCCCATATGTCAGTTTGGGGATTCATAAATTCTTACTATTCTTCTCTTCCCATATTTCAGTTTGGGGATTCATACTTTTAAATTCTTACTACCAATCCCATACCTCCCAATACTTCCTTCTTCTTCCAGAGATGCCCCTAAGTATCGCCCCTCTCCTACATCCTCCCTATTAGGCTTGGACACAGACCTCTGGCCTCTCTCATGGGGACTGGTTTAGGAGCCTCCTGGCTGCTCCCTGTATTTTGTCTCTCCCTCCTATCTGGGTTTTTTCCACATTGTCTCAAAACTAATCTTCTTAAGATAAAAATCAAGTCTTAAAAATCCCTTCTCAGCACACTATCGTTAATGATTGGGCAACACAAATGAAAACTACAATGAGATATCAGACATACCTATCAGAATGGCTCAGATAACATACTGATAATGCCCAATACTGGCAGGAATGCCGAGAAACAGGATCGCTCATATACTGTTGGTGGGAATGTAAAAGTGTATAGAGCCACCCTGGAAAAAAGCACTGAAGTTTCTTATGCAACTAAACATGCACTTACCATATGACCCAGCAACTGCACGCCTGGGCATTGATCCAGACAAATGAAAGCTTACTCACACAAATCCTATACACAAATGCTCAAGGCAGCTTTATTTGTAACAGCTACACACTAGAAAGATTCCAGAATGTCCCTCAACAAATGAATAAACAGACTGTGGTTCCTCTGTAGCATGGAACAGTACTCCCCGTTGCAAGGAAAAAACTATCTGTGACAGGAATTGCTACTCACAAAAAGAAAAGTTCTGATACACAGAACAAAGCACATGGATCTCAAGGGAATTATGCACACTGTAAAGAGCCAATCTCAAAAGCTACATACTATGTGATTCCATTTGTATAACATTCTTAAAATGACAAAAATCACTGGGTGCCTGGGTGGCTCAGTTGGTTAAGCAACTACCTTCGGCTCTGGTCATGACCCTGGAGTCCCAGGATAGAGTCCCCAATCAGGCTCCCTGCAGGGAGCCTGCTTCTCCCCCTGACTCTTCCCCCTCTCATTCTCTCTCTCTTTCTCAAATAAATAAATAAAATCTTTTTAAAAAATGACAAAATTACTGAGGCAGAGAATAGATTGGAGGTTGCCTGGGGGGGGGGGGTGAGGAGGAAGGTGGCTGTGAGGAAGGTGAGGGCGGCATGAGAGATGCCGGTGACGGTACTGGGTACTGTTGTGCGTTCGGACTGTGAGGTAGTGGTCACACAAATCTACATATGTGGAAAAAACTGCATAGACTATACACACACAAACCAGTACCCACAAAACTCTAATGCCAATTAAGTCTTTTTTTTTTTTTTTTAAGATTTATCTACTTTTGAGAGAGAGAGAAAAAGAGCAAGCACAAGGGGATTGGGGGAGGGGCAGAGGGAGAGGGAGAGGCAGACTCCCCAATGAGCAGGGAGCCTGACGTGGGATTTGATCCCAGGACCCTGGGATCATGACCTGAGCTAAAGGCAGATGCTTAACAGACTGAGCCAGCCAGGCGCCCCAAAACCAGTTAAATCTTAATAAGGTATACGGTTATATCAATGTTGAAATACTGTACTACAGTGATGTAAGAAGTTACCATTGGGGGAAGCTGGTTAAAGTGTCCATGGCATGTCTCTGTATTATTTTTTGCCACTTCATGTGGATCTACAATTCTCTCAAACTAAAAAGGGAGGGACCCTCCTCAATAATTTCTAAGAGCTCCCCAGTGGTCACAGTAAAAATTTCCCTAGCGTGGCACACAGAATTTTCTTTCACATCTTAAGCTCTAGACAACGAATTCTCAGATCTAACATTTACCGAGCACAGGCTATGAGGCATTTTGTAGGTATCATCTCATTTAATCCTCAGTGATCCCGTGAGTTAGGTTCCACCATCAAAAGCATTTTATTCATAAACCTAAAGCAGAGATGACACAATAGCTTGAAAACATCGCCACCCAATCATCCTTCCAAGCCTGGCTCCAATGCTACCTTTGTGACCTTCTCCAGAGTTAAGAGCTATCCTAACAGTGCCTAGCTCTCTGAAGATAGTCAATAAATGTTTAACATAAGGCCTAGACAAATGATACAAATCAGTTACAAAACCGGCACCCTAAGGATCTGACCGTGATCACACTGACTATGCTTCTCTGAAGTTAAGCCTGAATGGGAAAGCACTGTGTAGCACACAGTGCGGACAGAAAACACCGATCAGTGAGAAATGTTGATTAATAAGGCAACAGCTTTCATACCGAAGAGGGACAGATAATGTCAGGCTGATGAAACTCCAGTGTCAGCTGCGAAGTTCATATGATTCCCAAGTTTGCACATAACAAATACAGGAACACAAACCTCACCTTCCTAACCCAATTATCCCCATTCTTCCTTATTAGTTACTTTTGCAATTGAAGAAAGGGTATGATTTTTTTTTTTTTTTTCCAGAAGAAAGACATTTCTTCCAGTTTAAAATGTATATTTCATTATTTCCCCTGGAGAAAACTAGATTCTCATTTAAAGACTCCTTCACATTCATGGATTTCCTCAGAAAACTTAAGGGTTATACTACAACAATCTAGAATTGCTCCAGTACTCTGAAATCTGAATGAGTCCCTCCAAAGGATTCACATTTTAAACACAGACAACAGAGGTAGGGGGGAAAATTTTAAGTATATGCATGAATGTTAATGGTTTGTATTCCCTCTGCTCCCTTCTTCCCCACCCCCATCCCTACAAGTTGACCTCCCTTAAGCAAAGCCTTTCCAGAAGGAACCAAAGGCAGTATAACCCAGAGAGAGAACTCAGAGGAACAGGTGGGAGGCTGAAGCCAACCTCTCCTCCTTCACGTGCACCTGTAAATTCTTACCAGTGACCTAAAGCCAATAACAAAAATGAAACTTCTTTTTAATGATGCATTAAAGGAAGAAAGAAGGTATGGTCTAGTGCAGCAAGCAGGTTAGAAAAGGGATTCAGGAAAGGAAATACTGACCGGCCGAGTTCTCTTGTATTTGGAGTCCTCCCGGTCTCTGTGCTGCCCAGAAGTGCTGGTTCTCTCCCTCACACTTCTATAACCAGGACTGGGGATGATATACTCTTTTCCTATGTCGATATCCTTCATCTTCTCTGAATGGAGATGCCAGGGCTCACAGACTTTTGGTTTCACTTGAGAGTTTCTGAAATAAAAAAATCCACCAAGGAAGAACACTGCATGTTAAGGATACCAGAACTTGAAAAATAATTTTCAAAACTTTTACAATTTTCATCAAGGGAAGGTATTTCCTAAGTTGTGCTGAAGCATATGCAAAAGTACTTTAAAACAGGAAGAAAGGGGGGCACTTGGCTGGCTCAGTCGGAAGAGCATGTGATCTCAGGGTCATGCATTCCAGCCACACACTGGGTGTAGAGATTAAATAAACAAATAAATAGATTAAAATGGGGGGGAAGGACAAAGCATTAATGTTTTCTTACCATTATATCTAGAAAAATAATTCTTCAGAAATTTTTCAAGTGCCATTTAATTTTTTTTTAAAGATTTTATTTATTTATTTGATAGATCACAAGTAGGCAGAGAGGCAGGCAGAGAGAGAAGGGGGGGAAGCAGGCTCCCCACTGAGCAAAGAGCCTGATGCGGGACTCAATCCCAGGACCCTGGGATCATGACCTGAGCCAAAGGCAGAGGCTTAACCCGCTGAGCCACCCAGGTGCCCCACCATTTCATTTTTGAAAGAAAAAAAATTCCAGTGTAGTAGAATCAATAATTATCACCTCCCACCTCTAAGGGGGAAAAGAAAGATTAGAAAAAAATAAACACACCGTAAAGAGAGACTGCCCCCTTCAACTAAGCTTAAACCTAATGTATAGAGCATTTAGATGTCTTAAAAAAAAAAAAAAAAAAGGCTTTTAAGTCTGTTCCAAGCATTACAAACTCCATAATTTTAAAATGGGTATCATTCCTCCTACTAAATGTTACTAAATGAAAACTCACAAAGCACTTATTCTACCAATGATATCCCAGCCTGCATTTTTATAATCAAGTAATAGATTAGTTGATGTTATTTTATTTTTTAAGATTTTATTTATTTATTTGACAGACAGATCACAAGTAGGCAGAGAGGCAGGCAGAGAGAGGAAGGGAAGCAGGCTCCCCACTGAGCAGAGAGGCCTGGGATCATGACCTGAGCCAAGGCAGAGGCTTTAACCCACTGAGCCACCCAGGCACCCCAGTTGATGTTATTTTAAAGCTCCATGAAGTTACATGGATACAATACAAACCAATACTGCATCTTAACTTTACAAACAAATTCCCCTTGGGCCACTGAAAGGGTTCTGGAATTAGACAGTGGTGACAGTTGCACAAACCTGTGAACGTGTGCTACCCAAACACTGAGTTGTATACTTTAAAGGGGCGCGTTTCATGGTACATAAATCATACCTCAACAAAGCTGTTATTAAAATACAGTAACAAAAGCAAATTCCCCATCCTGTCCTACAAAATCTTACCTAGTATCTACCTGAAACTCCATTCTAAACCCCAGCTTGCCTGCCTACCTTTAATCAATATCCTGTATCAACTCTGGTTACTGCTGAGAAAATAAAGCACACACATTCCCCTTGAAAACATTCTTCCCACTCCGAAATGGTTCAACGTTTCCCAGATACAAGCTGAGAAAACACCTTTCAAACCAGCCTCGCTAACAATTAAAGAAGTGTAGCAGTCTGTGTTGCCTTTTGGATTCCATAAATTCCCACCTATCACTGTCTGAAAAGCACTATTCTGCAGACAAAATTCTGACAGCTACAATTCATTTTTTAAGATATCAGAGAAAGGGAGAATACTTACTAAATGAAAGAGGACTAAATCTCCATACAGACGTGCTTCCAGCACACACAAAAAAACTTAACTTGTGGTCTTTCAGAAGTCTGGTTCAAGTAACCTGAACTGATAATGCTAAATTACTTATCTTAAAAAAAAAAAAAAAAAGTCACCTTGTCCAAGGACAAATGGCACCATAAAGAACACCAGCTTACAACCAAGAGCACAGCAATCACGTCACTGAGACCTCATTAAGCTTGAACTATAAACAGACCTGGCATCTGCCTGTGTCCCCAATGTTGGGATGCCGCACAGACCAGAGTAATCCTTCTCGTTAGAGGGATCACAGAAGTCCAACCTTCCTCTCAAAAGGTTCCCTAATGCAGCTGATTATGTGGAAGCTGAAAAGATTAGTCAGTCCTCCTTTGCAAAAAGGCAGGAGGAGGGAAGTGAGTCTGAAAGGGAGGGACGCGGCCAAACTAATTCACAGTCTCAAAGGCCGGGTCAAGAAGAACATAAAGCCCGTCTCAATCATCTAAGAACTCACCATAACCAAAGTTCGTTCCCGTCACTTTATTTCAAGTTATTCTCTGTCTGGGGGGTTGGTGGGGGGTGGGAAGCAATCTTCCATTACCTCTAACACTCTGGCTTCTTTAATTTCCTGGGAAAAGCAGCACAGCCATGAGAGTAGGCAGGCCTTGAGTAGGCACAAAGTTACTATCTCTTGGCCTTGAACATAAGGAGGATTGCATCTTCCCAGGGTTGTAAGACCTGGCACCCCACATCGAGGCCACCCAAGAGCTAGGAATCCTGATAGGTTGTAGAAAGAAACTGAGAAAGGATCACTAGTCTTGACTCTTTTTGATTCTATGTGTATTTCCCTATTTTCCTCTGTTCTCCCTCACAGTTGCTCAAAAGTTGTATTTAAATGCTAACTTGCCTCAGCTATCAAGAAAGGGGAAAAAAGGAAAGGATTTTTTTTTTCCACGTTTGAGTCAGAGCTCTACAATGGTGCTAGCAGAATAACCAAAGTGGGAGAACCCCAAAAAAGTGCCCAGACTCAAAATCAATAGAGCGGAGGCCATTGGGTCAGCTGCCTTGTTTATCAAGGCTCTCTTTCCAGTGGTAAAGTGTGAACCTTCTCCCTGCACAATGATGCAGAGGAAACTGCATTGGGGGGGAGGGGGAGTCCATAGGATTACAAGAACCGTAACTAGCCAGACCGGTGTCTCCAAATTGCCTTGGTGACAACATTCCTTAGGTATCCAACTTCAGGAATCTCATTGAGGCCCTGCAGCTGCACAAGACCCGAAGCGATTTGCCACCCGCTTGTGCCTCCAACGTTCCGCACCGCTCACTTAGGCGCCAGACCCCTTTACAACCTATCCATCTCTCCCTTCAAAACCTTCTGAAACTTTGCCAATCATTCCCGTGCCCAGCTGCATCCTGCCTCCCCACGGCTGTGCTGAAGCCAGATGACCCCCGTGCAACAAACACAAAGCAACGTGAGGCTTTGCCGGGTGGAAGTGGAAAGTCACTGATGACAGCCAGGAGATTTTTGGATTCCATGCTGGGCTCTGCCCTGGGTTTGCTGTGCGTACTTCTGTCATAAAGCTCCATTTATCCATTTGCAAAAACAAAACAAAACACCCCGAGAGGATGACTTCTAAGGTCGCTGGCAGCTCAGAGGCGCCGGTGTGCGGCTTGAGCGGGGTGCCCCAGGCCGCCCTCCCCACAAGCATGAGGATGGGGGCTTCTCCCCTGCCAGCCTCGCCTGGGACGCCCTGACCCTAGGGCGTTCCCACCGCGCGTTCGGGCCTGAGGAGGCCACCGCGACCCACACCCACAGGCCGCGGGCGCAGCACCCCCTGGTGGCCGCAGCCGGGATGGTAGCCAGCGCTCCCGACCACTCATCCCACCCTACCTGCCTTTCGACGCCAGGATCACGCCACCAGACCTCGGGGGTTGCGTCCCGAGGAGGGGCAGCGGGAGACCTGAAGGAGGCCAGGCTGCGCTTATCGGGTCTCCGGTTTCCCCCGAACTGCTCTTATCCCCGACCCGAGCCCGCCACCCACGGACGGAACACACAGGGGTGACCTCCGTGACAACCAAGGGAGATGGAAGGGGTGCGGCGGTAGCAGCTACCTACCTGTGCCCCGGCTCCAGGGCGGCCGTACCGGCCACTCGACCACGCTCCCGAGCATCAGCCCCGGAGCAAAACAAGCCTTTATAGCGGCATTGGCCGCCAGACTGCGCAGGCGTGCTGCACAAAGACTCCCCGAGACTGAAGGGAATTGTAGTCCCCTTTCCAGGAGCCGGAGGCTCAACACACGGCAAAGGACTCTATTTCCCAGAAGCGCCACAGAAGCCCTGGAGGAGGTGTAGGCTACTCCTCCTTTCCACCGCGCTCCTGCCTCTGCACCGTCCTTCTCAGAGCTGCTGCGAGCCAGTCTGGAATCTTCTCTAAGGCCGTGTGCCCCAGTGGGTGGTCGGGAGGGTTGACCCGAGGTCTGTGTGGGCGGGCAGCTCGGTGTTCGCGGGCAGGACGGACGCGACGGTGTGCGGCCATTCATGCACCAGAAAACACCGTGAAGGTCATCAGCGATCGACCAGCCCCAAATCTTATCTCTTATGGCACTTAACATTTTAGGATTGTTTGCTCAGGATTCCACCGGGCATTTTGCACTATCACCTTTCTCCCCTTTATCCATTGCCCTTCCCATCATCTTGTGCTACCTGGTTTCTAGAGAATAAAAGGCGAGGATCGCAGGTTCTAGAGTAACAAGAGCCTTAGATACGGTGTGCCAACTCCTTTTGGAAATCAAACTGAGGTTCCCAAAGAGATTGATCACAGTATGTCTCTTTGTGTTTGATCAGTACCTTCAACAGGATCTTAACATCACTACTCGTCTGCTGAGTTAGCCTACTCTGTATGTGGTGCTTTACCTGAAATTCTTGTTTCTTTTAATCTCCATAACAACATTGTGTGTAGATATATATTTTCCATTTTGGAGAGTAAAAAAAAAAAAAGAAGAAGAAAGTAAAGTGAATTGTCCAGCTTTATGCAACTAGCTAATTCATAAAGCTGAATTAATTAATACGGTGTTCTGCCTAAGGATGGATTAATAGGCCAATGCAACAGAACAAAAAGGCTAGAAACAGACTCATGCATATATGTAAACATGAACTGTGACCGGGAAAACAGTACAGATCAATTGTGACCCGGAAAACATTACAGATCAATAGGGAAAGGAAGAAGGTTGGATAAACAGTGCTGGCACAATTGGCTATCTGTATTTCTAAAATCTCAGGGAATTACATCAGCCCACACAAGAAAAATCAATTTCAGGTAGAGCAAAGGCCTACCTGTGAAAGGGAAAACTTTAAAATCTTTAGAAGAAAATGTGAAATATCTTTATGAATTTGGGAGTAGAGAAGTTCCAAAACAAGTTGCAAAAACAAATAATAAAGAAAAGATTGCTACATTTTTAGTACATTAAAATTTAAACTTCTGTGCAAGAGCCATAAAGTGAAAAGTGAAACCACAAGTTATAACTGACAAAGTTTGATGTGCAAATAATTTCTACAACTCAATCAGAAATGGCAAATAACCCAGTACAAAAACAGGCAAATGATATGAACAGATAGTTCATACATAGTAAAGGAGACCTGGGCAGCCATTCAAACATGAAAAGACACCCAATCAGGAAAATAATCAGGGAAAAGTGTAGTTAAAAGAGCAATGAGATACTATTTTATGCCCATCTCATGGAAAAACATACACACTTGACAACATCAACTATTTTCAAGGATCTAGAAAAACAGGTTATTTCACACATTGCTGGCAGAGTGAGTATCAATCAATAGAACACATTAAAGAGAAATTTGGCCATATTTAGTAGATGGGAAATGGGCTACAGGGTTGTATTGTTAGGCCCCTAGCAGACCCCTAAAGTGTAGTGGATTAAAGTCAATTTTATTTTTCTCATAAGTAGAAGTCTTAAGTAAGTAACCAGATCAGTTGTGTAGTCCTGCTCCTCACAGGCAGTTGGAGACCCAGGGTGGTGGTGATTCAGTCAGCTTCAACATACAGCTCCCAGAGTTGTTCTACTCATTGGCCCCAGCAGTCACCTAGGTGGAAGGAAGGCAACAGAGAATATGGAGAGGTGTGACCTGGTGTTGAGGCACCAGCAGGGAGGCAACACACATCATTTCCATTCACATTCTGTTGGTGACAATGTAGTCATATGGGCACATCTAAGTGAGAGGGAAACTGGGAAATGCAATCATCAGCCAGGCAGCTATGAGCCATCTACCATCCCATTACAATGGAAGAAGGAAAGGACAGATTTTAGTGGAAGCCAATGGTTTCTAGCTCATATGTCTATCCTTGAGCCCAGCAATGCTGCTTCTACATGTACGCTTTAGGGCAGTCTTTCTCAATGGAGGCTGCTGCGAGTGAGTTAAGCCCTAAACAAAATAATCTGAGTGACTATTTTCTCAGTTCTCCCAAAGATAACACGTATCTGGTATCATTCTAGATGTCCAGGGGAGAAATTAATTCATTCCATACAGGGAATACCTTAGGGCATCAGGGCTTAATGCTATTAGCTGAGAAAAGCTGTCCTAGAGGGCCTCCCCCCACCCCTACACACATACATACACAAGGAGATATATTCATTGAACATTGGTTGTAGTAGTGAACATAATCTAAATTCCATTAACAAGAAAACAGAGAACTATATTATGTTATAGTATGTTCATACAGTGAGATACTATATAGCAGTTAAAGAACATGGGCTTGGGGCACCTGGGTGGCTCAGTGGGTTAAAGCCTCTGCCTTTGGCTCAGGTCATGATCCCAGGGTCCTGGGATGAAGCCCCACATCGGGCTCTCTGCTCAGCAGGGAGCCTGCTTCCTCCTCTCTCTCTCTGCCTGCCTCTCTGCCTACTTGTGATCTCTGTTAAATAAATAAACTAAAATCTTAAAAAAAAACAACAAACAAACCATGGGCTAGAACGTATCAGTATGTGTAAGCCTCGAAAACAATGTTGAACCAAAATAAGTTACAGAAAGAAAATCGTCGTAACTCCGTTTGTATTAATTTTTAAAATATGTACAAATGTGATCTGTTGTCTATGGATACACATATATGTGCTTAAAAATATAAAACATACCTGGGCCTGATCAACAACAATTTCAAGGGGTTGTTAGAGGTATTATAGCCGGTGTTGGAAGTACAAGAAGAAGCTCAGAGAGGGATACAAAAGGGGCTTCATTTGTTTCTGTAATATTTTATTTATTTTTTAAAGGACTTATAAATGTTAAAGTTTCACAAAGCTTGGAGTGGGTACACAGGTCCTTTTAGTATCATTTGCTGTACTTTTTGGTAGCCTTTAAGAATTTCACAATAAAAATGTTTCACTCTCATAGAAACACACACTTCTCCCCTCAAGGGGGATATGCACCATTGAACAGAGGAATCTTGCAGAGATCTGTATCCATGTCTGGATCTACTGTGGAGAATTCCTGAAGCACCTCTGGCCATCTGGTTGGATAAGAAAAACTTCTCAGCACGCCTCAAGCCACTTCAACGCACCATACTAGTACTCCCAACACTGTCGAACCCAACAGCTGCAAAACGGATGCCTTCATAGCAAATAAAAAGCTTCTAAAATCTCCCTGAAATACATTGCATATATTGATTATAGGTTAAAAAAAAAAAAAGAACAGAAGAGCATTATGCAGTCCTTACTCCAGGTCTCAATATGCCATGATACTATGATACTGTCACCGACTGGCTGAGCCAAAGACTTAATTATACTTAATTATAAGTATTATAAGACGTATGCTTATTTACATGATATTGATTGCAAAGCATCCCCTCCTTAAAACATGTTTGTGTTGTGAAATGTTTTGGGGGGTGATATTCTCCAACCCTCAGACAAGGGGCTAGAGTGGAGAATCTGTGTAAATCCAGACTTTCACACATTTTAAAATAATATTTATGTTGTGTAATATATTAAACATACTATTCATTCAGTATTTCATGGAGATATAGTGGAGCTAAAACAGACAAGTTTCCTGCCTTCATGGGGCTTAGAGTTACAAGTCAACATTAATCTAAATTTAAATTATAACTGTGGGGTGCCAGGAGTCCTGGGAGTCCTGGGATCGAGTCCCGCATCGGGCTCCCTGCCCAGTAGGGAGTCTGCTTCTCCCTCTGACTCTTTCCCCTCTCATGCTCTCTCTCTCACTCTTCTCTCTCTCTCTCAAGTAAATAAATAAAATCTTTAAAAAAAATTATAACCGTGGGAGGTACTAGAGAAGGAAGGTATGAGTTGCATCTGAAGGACAGCAGGAGTTAGTGAGGTGAAGATGGTGGATGGGCAGAGCAAAGGGGACTCCACACAGAAGAAACAACAAAAACCAAGGGGTGGGAGAAGGAAGGGAACACCTCCAAAGGCCTTAAAGACCATTACAGATCTTAGAGGAAGAGCAAAAGGCAACCATTGCAAGGTTTTAAAAGGTGAGTGGGTTAAGGGTTGAGAAATCAGATTTGCATTTCGAAAACTGCACAGCAGCTGGCAAACTGGAGGAAGAATTAGAGATAGCTAGAATGGAAGAGAGGAGTCTAGCTAGGAGTGCCTATTGTCACCCAGTGAAGAGATGATTAGTTTGGACTAGGATAATGGTAGAAAAGAAGGAGAGAAGTGAGTGGACTTGAAAGGAATTTAAGAGGAGGGGGTCCTGAGTGGCTCAGTCAGCTAAGTGGCTGCCTTCAGCTCAGGTCATGATCTCAGGGTCCTGGGATCAAGTCCCACTTCAGGCTCCCTGTGGGGAGTCTGCTTCTCCCTCTGTCCTCCCCTACCCCACCCTGTTTGTTTGTTCTCACTCTCAAATAAATAAATAAAATCTTCAAAAAAAAAAAAAGAAATTTAAGAGATAAAATCAGCAGACCTTCCTTGTTGATGGATTACATAAAGTGGTGTGAGAAAGAGAGGCATCAAGGGTAACACCTAGTTTTCTGGTTGCAAACCTGGATGGGTGGTGGTATCACTGCTCACTGACAGGAGAAGTGTTCTACTGTGGTAGCCTCTGGTAGCCTCCTCTACCCAGGTTCCCAGGACCTAATGTCAAATGGTAATGATCAACCCACACCTACTGGGACATGCACGTTGAATTCTCCCGCCACTTTTGCAGACAAAATTTTCCTTTTGCAGATCAACATCACAATGAAAGTCGTTTTAATGAAATAAGTTTTTTTTCCAAGTTAGCTAATAAACTGAATCTTTTATTTGACATCACAGAAACAACAGTATGGGAGAATGATGAGCCTCTTTAATGGTCTTGGGCAACCTAGAAAAAAGAAGAAGATTTAATATGTCAACAGTGCCAAAATGGGTGCAGGCACTATGGAAGACAGTACAGAGTTCCCTCAAAAAATTAAAAATAAAATTATCATATGATTCATTAATTCTGCTCCTGGGAAAGAAAATGAAAACACCAATTTGAAAAGATACATGTATCCCTATGTTTATTACAGTGTTATTTACAATACCCTAGATATGGAAACAACCCAAGTGTCCAACCATAGATGAATGCATGAAGAAGATTATGTATATATTATATGTATATAATGGAATATTAGTCATAAAAAGACTGAAATCTTACCATTTACATCAACATGGATGGATCTAGTGGGTATAATGCTAAATGAAATAAGTCAGAGAAAGCCACATACCATATGATTTCATTCAGTCCTATATGGAATTTAAGAAACAAAATAAATGAACAGAGAAAAAAAGAGACCAAATAAAAAAACAGTCTCTTAAATATGGAGAACAAACTGGTGGTTGCCAGAGAGGTTGTGGGGGAGGGGAATGAAATAGGTCAAGGGGATTAAGAATGTACTTAGCATGATGAACACTGAGTAATGTACAAAATTGTTGACTCACTACATCGTACACCTGAAGCTAATATAATTTAATTATGTTAATTATACTGGAATTTTAAAAAATTTTTTAATAAATCAGAAAAAAAATGTCAACAATGTTGAATGAAAGCCAAATGACATCTTTGCGTATCACACAGACAAAAGTTTCATGGTATTTTCAACAGAGCCTATGGTGGGTGAAACGTACACAGCAGTATAGGCGTGTTATGACAAGTCATATCACATAGTCACTTTACAAAGGAAAGAATTACACATTTCCCACCTTCATAGTAATAATGTCCCAGGTTCATTAACAGTAAGGGTAGTAGTTAGAAAGAAATGAAGAACTACTTTTAAAAATGTTTTAAGTATCATTATGTTGAGAAGCACTATCAAATTGGCCCAACAAAATAAAAGGTGTTCAAAAATCAGCTCCTTGGGACACCTGGGTGGCTCAGTGGGTTAAGCAGCTGCCTTTGGCTCAGGTCATGATCCCAGGGTTCTGGAATCGAGTCCCATAAGGGGATCCCTGGTCGGTAGGGAGCCTGCTTCTCCCTCTGCTTGTGCTCTCTCAGCCTCTCTGACAAATAAATAAAATCTTTTTAAAAAATTAGCTCCTTGTCAAAAAGAGGGGGAAATGGACAACAATTATCTAATTTTAATAAAACAATATTATCCACCACATTAGTGTTGTGTTGATTCTACAGTCTTGTATGTGTATAATTTGTAAATTCATTCTGATTTTATAGTAGTATAAGAGCTGTGAGTAGAGGGACTTTAGACATGATTTTATGAATATACATATTTAAGTGTTATTACAAATAATTCAAGTCAACATCAGGGGCTTAGGAGTTTTGTTTCCCTTAAAGAGGTCTGAACCTTATTCAACTTCGGGAAACCCTGAGTAAGAGAATAAAACCAAATTTCAGCTAGATATACAAGGCCTTCCATGATCTGGCCCCACACAATATCATGGTTTCATTTCCTGTTGCTCTCCTACTCAAATCTGAAGTCCTCACAACACTATAGTTTCCATGTTTTTACTTTAGCTGTTCTCTCTCCCCGGAACAACCATCTAAATTTCCTCGGCTAAAACAAGCATCACAGCCCATAGACAGGCCTCGGGATTTTAATCCTCCCAGAATGACAACTAATGGTTATTTACTCAGCTGGATAAATGTCCGACATCTCTCCTGGTAAGATGTACATGGGGGACTCTCCCACATTACTGAGAAGTATGGATGGGCACCTGTCAGGTCACATAGTGGAAAGCAACAGGGTCTCACTAAGCCCGAGAAGCCACACCAATAGTGCAGCCAAATTGCAGCCTTCTCTCTAAAACAGGCCTTCACAGGCTGAAAGAGTGGCCACTCCCAGTCACTCCCCAAAACTTCTCAAGTATTTTGCTTTACAAATATGGGCTTCTGGGGCGCCTGGGTGGCTCAGTCGTTAAGTGTCTGCCTTTGGCTCAGGTCATGATCCCAGGGTCCTGGGATGGAGCCCTGCATTGGGCTCCCTGCTTGGTGGGAAGCCCACTTCTCCTTCTCCCACTCTCCCTGCTTGTGTTCCCTCTCTTGATGTGTCTCTCTCTGTCAAATAAATAAATAAAATCTTTTAAAAAATCTGAGCTTCTGGTGAGAAAAGACAAACCACTTCAGTCTACATTTGTTATAACCTTTTTGACGTGAAGATCTGTTCAGGAAAATCAGAAATCTATGCAGGCTGTATTTATTTTTCACTCAAAGTAATTAATTCATTTATTGAATACTATGAGGAAAAAATACATACTCTGAAAACACAAATTATATACTGGGTTGATTATAAGACCACCAATGAGAATAATCTGCATTGCTTTTCAACTACTAAAATGTTAACTGTCTGAGCATATTTGAGAAGTAAAAATACCAAAACAGGTTTCTAAACTCTCATCCTAAAATTAGATCTAGGTGAGTGACATGTGGCCTACAGCTGGTAGGTCACTGATCTAAAGAAAAGGAAAAAAAAAAAAGATTCTTCCTCAAGACAAAGTTTATATGGCTGATGGATTCAGAAACAGCATGAAATTTTGTCTATTTTACTTTCTATTTGCTTGTAGGTTCTTAGAGTTCTAATCAAATTTCAGATTTTAGAATACTTATCTAAAAAATACTTACCTAATTCATTTTCTAATTTCTGGTTTATTTATACATTTGATGCTTGCGTTCTATACCCCATCTATAGAATCTTCAAGTTATTTTTCTTCTACATTTATTCTATTTACCTACAGCAGTGTTTCCCCAAAATAACCGATGAAGTGTTAGTCCCGCAAAATATTCTGAGAAAAAGAAATTTAAAGTCAACTAAGTTTGGGGAATTGTATATATGATATTCAAGTCACATGAACATTAAATACTCTGAGAAATCCTGAAATAATAAAACCCATTTAGCCTTCTTTAATTCAGTATTGACCAGGCTTATCTGAACTTGAAGCAACAAGAATAATTTTTTAGAAATGCATTCCACATCCTATAGAACTAGTGTTCTGCAGAAAATGCTTGGAGAAATGCTGATCTAAAGTCACCTTAGTCATGATCCTGGGGTCCTGGGATCAAGTCCAGAATCAGGCTCCCTGGTTGGCAGGGGGGTCTGCTTCTCCCTCTCCTTCTCTGCTTCTCTGCCCTGCTTGTGCTCTCCCTCTTTCTCATTCACTCTCTCTCAAATAAATTACAACAAATGGCTATCAGACACATGAAAAAATGTTCATCATCACTAGCCATCAGGGAGATTAAAATTAAAACCACATTGAGATACCACCTCACACCAGTTAGAATGGCCAAAATCAGCAAGACAGGAAACAACATGTGTTGGAGAGGATGTGGAGAAAGGGGAACCCTCTTACACTGTTGGTGGGAATGCAAGTTGGTGCAGCCACTCTGGAGAACAGTGTGGAGGTTCCTCAAGAAGTTAAAAATAGAGCTTCCCTATG